>ALYI01003668.1:0-52025 GCA_001969225.1 Ceriporiopsis andreanae CBS 279.92 | reverse complement strand
GCGCAAAGTCAACGCGAGCAGCCGCTTTCACTGTGGTAGATGATATCAGCGAATGTATGTATGAAAGGTGGACACGCACTAGATAGGTCGCCATCGTCCCAGATAGGGACCATAAGGTTCATTGCAAGCGCACCCCCGTCACCATCATCAGCCCCACCATGCTCGTGTTCGTCCTCGCCCTCTAGCAGAAGTGCGTCTTCTTCATCCGGTGGCCATTCACCATCTGGGTCAGCTTCTGCATTGGCAGGTGCGAACACCGCATAGCTTCGGCGCTCTCTCATAGCCGCGTCGGCATCCTCCTTCGACTGCTCAGCCAGCGGGACGACGTGCGGATGCCACGTGAAGAACATCCCAGTGCGTGTCATCTGCAGGCAGGACACCCGCTGCAGGTAGTCTTTGGTATCAAAGGGCAGAAGCTGGCACACGATGAGGTTCGGATATGGCGTGTCCTGCAGAGCGACATCCGCATCGCCGGCACGTAGGTGGGGTTTCGTCCACGCGTCAATGATTCCGTGATGGGTCGCGTCCAAAGTGACGATGAAGATGCCAAAGTCCTGACGATTAACGTCCATTAGGCGCAAAGACGGAACTCGAGGAGAAATAAGCTCGCCGTCACAACGCCCACACGCCCGTGTTCGAAGGCTAGATAGACAGCTGACTGGTCCATTTCCGCAGGCGTAAGACCTGGGCAGGGAAGGTGTATCTCGATCGCGGAGTCCTTAAGCGTGGTCTCTGCCTTGATAATGCGCGTGATATCTTTGATCACTAGCAGCCTTGAGTCGCTTAAAAGCGCAACAACTGTCTTGCCATCGGAAGATACATGTACTGGAAGATGTTCAATGGACGCCCAAGCAATGAGAAGGCTATTGCATACCTGCAATGAACTCTGCCTCCGACGTAACACGCGTACTGCGGTCTGACCGACGATGAGAAAGAGGCGCAACGACAGCAGAACCTTTGATGTAGCTCCTCGGCGACCGTTGCGGAAGATCGACCTCAATGTGAACGGCAGCAAGCGAGCTGGAACGAGATGATATGGCGTATGCTAACCGGCCGGAGCCTCGCTCGAAGAGTCGGAGTTGCTGTGTACCGCAAATCAAGACATGCAGCACGCTAAGCTCCACATAGTTGATGTCACCGAGGATTGCAGTGTCGCGCATAGCCTGCGTGCCTTCAATTGTCTGTACCAGCTCGCCGGTCTCGACATTGTATAGATAAGCCTTGGCGAAGCCTGCGACGAGTAAGATGGGATACACGAAGCGGAAGGCGCGTCCAATTTCGGGCATCGTCAGGAGTGCCCATGGCTTGAAGCTGCCTTTCGTCGGCGCGATATAGTGGTTGATGGTGAACGAGATCTCCTGCTGCAGCTCGTCCGCGGGGAGTGGACTGTTGTCGTACTCGGACGCGAGCCGCCAAACCTCCTTCGCTTCGCCGATGCGGTCAAAAACCAAGAATCCGTGCCCGTACTCGACGTGCGCATAGCTGCGGACATAGGTCTAGTAAAGCCAAGGGCCGAACTTAGCGTAGGCACACGAAGAATGATAGTTGACGCACCCGCGGAAGACCCCATAGTACCTCATCTGTGTCCATGTCGCGAACAACAAGCCCACCATCGGCGTGCGTCGTCATTACAATACCCAGATGGTCATCGACTTTGATACGATGTACGTCGGGGTGGGTCTTCGCAATAAGCGTCAAGGGCCGACTTCCAGAGCGTGCCCAGTTACTTTCCATGGCGAACTCTCGTTGGCCTGATAGTACCGCGTCTCATGTCAGCTTTGGACTGTATCGAAGGAATAGGTTCACTGACATAGAGCCTTCCAGCTCTCCACGCCTTCCAGGTACCTCTCCTCCGAACCTATGGCCTCTTCGAAAGGTACGGCCATAGATTCCGCGAAGCCATGCTGTACCGCAGCACGGCGATATAAGATGGCTTCATTACTCGTAAAGAAGCTGTTCCATAAATGTGATGTCGTCCTTAAAGAACGTAGGTCCTGTATCGGCAAGTATGCGAGGATTTGACATATCAATTCTAGCGGTAGTTCTTCGAGAAGAGGCATGGCTTGCGGTCCAGACAATCAATGGTTGTCGAACGATGTGATGATTACACAGGAAGGTGAGTATAGCATGCGGGAAAGGAGGCTACAAAGAGAGGAGGTGTTCCCTGAGACTGAGTGCGAGTGCGAATTTGACGAGGAGGAGCGAGACCGCCGGCAATCCCCTTTATTTGGTTCTATTAGGATTACAAGGGCCCGGTTTACCTTTCTCGAAGGCGCCCTTAAAGGTAGTTTCGGCGTTTACCGCGGAGCACACCTTTGACACGTTCTCCCACTGGCCTGTTTCACGCCCTGCGTTTGATGTATCTCTCGGTGAGTCTGCGGAAAGAAAGACCTCTAAGTCACCTCTCAAAGTACAGTCACAGAGCCATGAAAAGTATCTAAGACAAGTTCACGATGCATACTGCCGCCTCACGCACGACCAACTCGTTCTCTTCCTCACGGCCCGAACCTTGCCAACGCACGGCACAGACGAGGAGCTGGCCTCTCGTCTCGCACACCATGACATACACACGTACTGTTTTACATCAGACTTGAACGGGCACGTCGCAAATGGTGCGCCATCGAGCGGCGCCAAGCGACTGCGGCAGGTCAAGGCTCCTGATCTGCCTGTGGAGATTATGGCGGACATCATGGATCATGTGGGGGACTGGGAGCTTGCCAAGGCCGTTGGTGTGCCCACATCTCTCTCCCAACCCTTGGACTGGAACCGTGCAAACCAGACGGACCACGCAGTACTGACTGGATATCTTCCCCTCATCCGCTCAGTCGATCCAGCAGCACATCCCCCCACGAAGATCAGTGCAAAACTGGTCGTGCGTCTAGGTTACGTAAACGTGCTGGAGTACCTCATCACACACCACCGCACTATCTTCACATCGCTGTTCAAGTGCGATATGCTCCCCATTACTGCATCGGAGTACGGGCGAGTCTCGGTGCTGTCATGGTGGGCGCATGCCCACAGATCATACCCGGACATAGTACCGATGCCATCGAAACAGGCCGTGGCGAATGCCGTCGATGGTGCATCGCGCAATGGCCAGGTCGCCTCGCTAGACTGGTGGCTGCACTCCGGCATTCCGCTCGAGTACACCGAGCAGGCGCTCGAGACAGCCAGCGCGAAAGCCCAACTCGAAGTGCTCGCGTGGTGGAAGAGGCAGAGTCAGGACCATGGACTGACGATGAAGGTAGGACGAGTGATGGACATGGCGAGTAACGCGGGGCACGTCGAAGTCCTCGAGTGGTGGGCAAGAGCGCTACCAGAGGTGAAGTACGATAGGCAGGCCTTGTACCACGCAAGCTGTCATGGGAAGGTCGACGTCCTGGAGTGGTGGCTTGGCAGCGGCCTACAACTCATCTTTGATCCCGACGCCCTCATCGGAGCCACGCGACACAACCGTCCGGAAGTGCTCGACTGGTGGGATCGCAGCGGGCTTCCGATCCAGTATCGAATGTGCGATATCGAGGAAGCTTTGGAGGATGCGATTGGAGGCGGAGAGGCTGCGAGGGAGTGGTGGCGGAGAAAAGGCGTAGACTTCAACGCGAACGACAAGGAGTGGATGAAGGTGCAGAGTTTGAATTGAAGGTGCGAAACTATTTCATTGTTCACGCTCAGTGCACTCATCCATCTGCAGTCGTGTGGAGTGTTGTGTGCTGCATCACTTGATATCATACCGGACTGTTTGCATATGCTATCGACATGCTTTCATTTTGCAATCCAAGGACTCCTTCGATCTGCAACTAGACCGCTGAAGGACGACCTGGATTCGTGTCCTCTACTACATAGATGTATTGTCTAATATTCTGTCCTAACTCCTGGAATATAATGTACCCTTTCATCTATTCCTTGCTTTGTGCCTCGCACTTGTGCTTCTCCCTCTATCTGCTTGTCTTCTTCCTCCTTACTGTCTTCCGTCAATACCTCGATCGTTTAGCGCGTCTATCTACCTGACCGTGATAAGATAAGATTGCCCTGACGTGGCTTAGCGTGCATCGCGCGCGGGCAAGCGTGTTCAACTCTCTCTCTCTGCCGACGACTACGATCTTATACCCGCGGCATGACCAGGACGTCCAGAAAATCGAAAGCAAGGAAGGCTAGCTTCATTGCTTTCGGCGTCGTTGCTCTCGCAGCCCTCTCATGTGCCGCGGACACAGAGGTACGTGTGCAGGTTCTCACCACCACAACCTGGCTCACGACGACGAACATGACGGCTTGGACTAGAACAAGGCTGGGACAGATGTCAGATCCAGTAACGCAGTAGATGCTAATGCTGAAGGTGCGGTGCTCCGTCTTACTCTAGACATACACTAACCCCGGGTCTCGCAGCGGCTCGAGCTTACAAGCAAGCACTTTCGACTCTTTCCCATATCAACGCGCATGCGCACTTCAGCGCCAACGATGCCTCTTCTGGGCCCTCCTCACAGAGTTACCATGCGTCTATATTCTCCACCCTTTTACCCAATGCTCAAGGCCAGGGTCCAATCGCGAGCGCCATGCGAATACTGATGAAGCTGCGCCACCAGTCATGGATCCCGTCTTTCGTCACAGACTACTTCGGGAAAGAGTTCGGAGGAGGGAAGAAGAAAGACGAAGAGCTCCGCGGGAAAGCCGTCAAGGTGTTGGACCTGCTCGAGCACGCGGCGGAGCTCGGCCACACAGACGCGCTGTACACGTTGGCGAAGATATCACTGGTGCGTCTCTTTCCAATGCTGCCAACGCTGCAAATATGTAGCCCTGAACCTAACAAGTCGCTCAGTTTCCGCCCAACGTACACTTCCCGTTCGATCCTGCATTGAGTTATGAGGCGTTCAGTCAGCACGCGACAATGACAGGCAACGCGTCGTCTCAAGCGGTGCTAGGTTTCTTCCATTCTACTGGGTATCAACATATTGTTCCCGTAGACCAGGCGATGGCACAGCTCTATCTCACGTTCGCGGCGCACGGCGGGCATAAGGGTTCACAGATGGCTCTAGGATATCGTTACTGGAGCGGAATAGGCGTAGCAGAGGACTGCATGACGGCTTTGAATTGGTACGAGGAGGCCGCGGAACAAGGTACATGATCCTCATATGCCTTGGCACCACTGTCTGATCCCTCGTAGCGATGGCGAAGTTTCTCTCCGGTCCACCAGGAGGACGTACCTTACCTCTAGTACCGCCAAAGTTGTCTGACCTGGAAGGAGGCGTGTACGGACCTGGAGCAAGTGTAGCATCGACAGGATACAACGCGGGCCGTGCTGTCATCAAAACCGCGAATGCTCGAGCAGCTGGGGAGACCTGGGAAGATCTTTTAGAGTACTACTCAGTGAGTCCCCAGCCTACCTTTTCATCAGTTCCCGATTCACCTCCGTATAGTTCAACGCCGATCGAGGCGAAGTCGACTTCGCGTATCGCCTCGGCAAGATCTTCTACCAGGGCAGCATCTATGGCGGTGTGGGCGGAATTGCGTCCGGAGGTGACGGCGCAAGCCTCGTGCCGCGCGACTTCCACACCGCCCGCCACTACTTCCTGCGCATCGCTCGCCTTGTGTGGCCGCGCGACCCGGTGAACCCGAAGCAGCACCCCCTGCCGCCAGCGCGTGAACAAAATCCTGGGCAAGCAGGCTACGCCGCGCTCGCGGCGGGATACCTTGGCCGCATGTATCTGCGTGGGGAGGGCGTGAAACAGGACACGGCGATAGCGAAGATGTGGTTCGAACGCGGTGCGGAATTTGGCGAGAAAGAGTCACATAACGGCCTCGGCATCATCTGGCGCGACGGCCTCGTTGACGGAAAGAAGGATATGAAGCAGGCCCTCCAGCATTTTGGTGCAGCGGCTAACCAGGAGCTCGCGGAAGCTCAGGTGAATCTTGGAAAGTATCACTATGGTCTGTACCAATTTGCTCTGTACAATACATGTCATGCTAACACAGCTTTAGGTCGAGGAGACCTGAAGGCTGCATCTACGCATTTCGAGACCGCTACCCGTCTGGGCTCGCAGTTTGAGGCTTACTACTACCTTGCTGATATTCAGTCCAAACAAGCAAAAAACCTGGCAATGCCTCCTGAGATAGCTGGGAGCTCGTGTGCAGTCGCGGTGTCGTTTTACAAACTGGCCACTGAGCGCGGGGTCTGGGATGATGACCTATTACGGGATGCCGACAGAGTCTGGAACTCGGAGACGCAACGCGGCGCCGAATTGGCTATGCTGAACTGGTGGATGGCTGCGGAAAGAGGCATTGAGGTCGCTCAAAACAACCTCGCGTTTGTGCTCGACCAGGGTACGTCGTTCTATAGGATGCGACTTCTGTCCTGCTCACGACGCTGTCACAGATAAAAGTATCCTTCGCTTTACCCGTTTTGCACCTAGCTCGCCCTCCAACGACACAGCACGCTTGGCCCTCACCCAATGGACGCGCTCGGCCGGTCAGCGGAATATTGACGCCCTCGTGAAAGTCGGCGACTACTACTACCACGGTCTTGGCGTCCCCGACGAGCCCGAGCACATACGATGGGAGAAGGCAGCAGGTTACTACCAGTCCGCCGCTGACACGCAGATTAGCGCGTTGGCAATGTGGAATCTGGGGTGGATGTACGAGAACGGGATGGGCGTACCGCAAGACTTTCACCTTGCGAAGCGTCACTACGATCTTGCGCTGGAGACGAACAGCGAGGCCTACGTACCCGTGGTCCTGGCGCTGATGAAGCTGCATGCGAAGAGCCTCTGGTACGCATTGCTGGGAGGGCCAGATAACTTGAATCTGTGGCACTACTACGAGGAAGATGGTCAGTAGAGCAGTCGCCACGCCCATACATACATACATGCTAACTGTTGAGAAGATCAATTGTACACGTCTGCCTCTGAGCAGCGAGAGATCGATGGCGGGCAAGAACGCGACCCCCTCGACGGGCGCGGCGATGATGAGTACTCTGATGAGGGCGACAGTCAATGGTACCTCGGAAGAGCGCGCGACGAGTTCAACCGACGTCGGCGAGGGCAGAACACGAATCAAAGAGGACACGAGGATGACCCAGTACAGGTAGGACCCAACCATTTGTCAGATCATGCCGACGCTTATGTCTTCTGTAGTACGCACGGGACCGTCGACAAGCCGACAGCGATCGCGATGGAGACTTTGGGCCAGACGATTACTTCGACGGTGCGCTTCGCGGCGGTCACCGTGAAGAAGATGTGGACGAGTTTGCTGAGACGATGCTCCTGGTTTCCCTGTGCCTCCTGGTATCCGCGCTCCTGTACTTCCGTGGTCGGTGGGTAGAGAGGATGCGCCGGGAGGAGGAGGAGCGTCAACAACAACCACCGCAGCAACCGGGCGCACAAGCGCCGGGTGCGCCTGCACCACCACCACCTCCAGCTCCGCCACAAGGAGGCCCTATACCACCAGGAGAATGGCCCGGCGTTTTGAGGTAGCTTCAACGTGCGATCGCTGTTCTGTCCTGTACACGCTATATCTATCGCTCTCTTGGTGATATGTACTGTGTGACAGCGTTCCAACACCAAGACTTCCCGCCCAGTTGTGTAAACAGACTCTGGAAGTGAGGGTCGTGTTCTCTAAGTATCAACATTTCGAGCATCACACCGCACTGTATCCAGATAATAAGTTGACTGTGCAACCAAGATAGTCATTAAAGAGCGTATATGATGATCATGCCGTCCCGCTGTGTTCGTGTGATGTTTAATGGGGTGTGAGTATCTCTAGCAAGTCTAGTGGAGTAAACTACCTCATCAGCTACTAGTATACCATCACGTACTACACTGTATTACACACTACTTTACAGACGGTCCGGATCCCTTAACATTACAACTTGTCATTAATTGCCCAAAGGCATCATGGCGACCTATTACACCTCGGCCTTAAGTTTCAAATCACTATCAGCGTCCCGCTTCTCTTGCATCTCGTCGGTGACATCGTAAGCATCCAAGCCAATACGGTGGTTGATGTCTTGTTGCCGTTGCATGTCAGCGGCGGCAAGACCGACGGAGCCGAAGACCTCGTCCATCTCCTCAAGAGACAGACCCTTCGTCTCTGGTACAAAGAATGCAACGAAGAGACCACCGACGAAGGTGAACACCTAATGAAGAACAATGCTGATGAGTCACAACGCATGAGGATGGTGTCCAAGGTGTACTCACTCCGAAGAAGACGAATGTACCGTAGCCAATGTTGGTCATCATCGTTGGTGTGACCTGACCGACGATGAAGTTGTTCATCCAGTTGGACGACGCGGAGATGGAGACGCCCTTTCCACGAATACTCAGCGGCCAGATCTCAGCGGCGAGAATCCAACCACATGGTCCCCAACTGTACCCGAAGCCGACGGCGAAGACCCACACAAGGGCGCAAGCACCCCAGCCGGCGGCCTTATGTCTGCGGGAGCGGATGAGTGACTTTATACAAATGGGGAAAAGTCAGGTGCACGTACGTAGGCCATGAGTCGTGGTATTGAGATGTGAGAATGGCGACGATGATGTGGCAGGCGGCCATGAGCATAGCACCGGAGACGAGAATGGGCTTGCGTCCAAGGTTATCGACCCAGAGCACGGCTGGGATGGTAGCGACGAACATCCTGCAAGGACCGGTCAGTACTTACACGAGATATTGGGCGAATAGACGTACGCAATACCGACGACACCGGTGGCGAGTAGCGAGACGGTGTTACCGGTGAGGCCAAGCGACTGGAAGATGGATGGTGCGTAGTAAAGAATGGCGTTGACACCAGTCCATTGTTGGAAGAACATGACCAGAGTGCCGACAGCCGTGCGGTAGATCAAAGCTAGTAAAGGGTAACGTTAGTTTGGGCGTCGTGGTAACATGCAAGACGTCAACATACATCGAGAAGTAACCAGACTTGTGTATTCGTGCCAGCCGAGCTTGAACGCAGACTTGAAAGTGCCGTCTTGGAGGTTCGGGTACTTGAGTGCGATAGTCTCCTGCTCGAACAAGTACTGCGCCTTGATTTCGCTGGTGGAGACAAGACGGTCAGGGAAGCTATCAAAGGCAAGGTGAGAGAAGCGACACATACAGAAACTCGATCCGGACCACGTCTGAGTCTGGGGGCATCGCGCGCACGCGACTCAGTACGGCTTGTGCCTCATCTTCGCGACCATTGTTGACGAGCCATCTGAGGTGACAGAGCTCTGGTCAGGCAACGTTACAATGGGTTCACGGAGACAACCACTAACCTGGGTGAGAATGGCATGAAGAGAATACCGACGCCCAGAACAATGGCGGGGACGAGCTGAAGGGCGATGGGCAACCGCCATGCAGCCTCGCTCTGGGTCGCGCCGGTACCACCAATGTAGTTGGTGCCGTAGTCGATCCAGAAGGAAATCATGATACCAAAGGTGATGGCGAACTGCTGGAGCGCGACGAGGGATCCACGCACTTCAGGTGGGGCGAGTTCGGCACTGGACGTTACACGAATCAGCAACGGGTTTTAGATGACGCTTCAGGCGAAGACTTACTTGTACAGAGGTACAGCCATACTCAAGGAACCGACACCGAGACCGGTGATAAACCGACCACCAAAGATGGAGCCAGGATGATATGCCGTGCTCTGGACGATGACGCCGATAACGAAGATGATCACGGCAAGCACGATGGTGTACTTTCGTGAGAGCCTGTCCGCGAGGTAGCCGGTGCAGAGGGCGCCGAACCACGCACCCAGCTCGAGGATAGAGACGAGCCATCCTTTGGTGCCGGAGTCGCTGGTGGCCGATCCCATCCGCGACGGATCGTTGAAGTTGGCCATGCTAAACACCATAGAATGAGATGTTTGTCAAGTGGAAGCGCGGTTGGTAAACATACCCAAGCACGCCAGAGAACACACCCTGGTTGTATCCATAAAGACTATCGAACCGTGAGTAGGCGACCCACTTGCAGGCGTAGTACAATCAACACTCACAGACCACCAAGCGATGCGAAGACGGCAATGGCAAAGATGCGAGAGTTCTTGAGCAGTCCAGCCTAAGAAAAGGTATGAGGTCACGGTCACCAATGAACAGAGGTATCCAAACGTACCCAACCAGATTTGCCTTGAAGTTGCCTACGGCGGTTTGCCATCGGAACTGCAGTACCACCAGCCATGATGCTTCTGTGATGGGTGAGCAGGGAGGTACGAACGGTGCAGATGTGTCGCCCGTGCGCAGAGCATTTAAGTACATGCTCGCTCCGATCAGCAAATGAGATGCTGGACACCACGACGGCCCTGCAGAAGGGATTACGAGCCGTCGGTTCAGGTTCTCCGCCACCGTAGAGGTTCCCCAGGCCCCCCATGGGGAGGATGAACCGCGCATGCGGGAAAGACTGTTCCAACTTCTGGGGATCTGAGATGGTAGACGCGCGATCTAGGTCCGAGGAGAGGGAAATGGGTCCCTTGAACGGCCAATTTGAATATATGCCGAGCTTCGCGAAGATGCAGCATGGAGCAGCACGCAGCATGTAGCGACCGACTGCAAGTACTATTCATGAGACGAGCGTGCTGGCGGCGCAATATCCATGGTTGCATCGTGGCTATGACAGCCTCAGCAGCCCACGTAGGACCACGAGATGTGTAGCTGATCTACGTTGCAGTAGAAGCGAACGATGAAAGACAGCTGCAGTGATGTCAGTACAAATGGACTTAACATTGTCCAGATCGAGGTCCTTTGTCGCCTCTGCGGCTCCGTCGCTCAGGAGGATCTCGGAGAAATCACTCATGTGATGAGGATGGATTTTTGCAGCTTGTCTTGGCCATTGTGGAGTTGACGAGCAACGTGGTGAGGATCCGGTGTGTCTGAGTATGGTATCCTATGTATTCTGGGAGTCAATGAAGATGCTCGCGGATACGATATGTTTTACTGCACCTTTGTCTGGTCCCTCGAGGGGTGTTTTCTCGAAAGTCTAGCTCGCCGAGATGTGTGTGTTTCCGTGCATTAAGCGACCGGGCCGCTTCCCCGCACGTGGGGGCGGGGTCTGGGGCGGGAACCTGGGGCGGATCATACTTCCACACGGTTGACGCCGGCCGTCTCAAAATCCAACCCCGCACAACACTCGAGGCTGAGATTTCTGCAGATACGAGCACACATACCACTCTTTTCACATATGAATCCCATCTCCTTTGCGCTTTCTCCCTTCTCGTTAGCCCCGAAAAAAACTTTGTGGCTTTTCAGATTTCAGCACCCCAAGCGCCCGTGCTAGCTGGACTGAGCGGCGCCACTTGCGCGCAAATCCCCCCTATTCCATCACGACGAGAACCATGATCCTGCATCGTCCGAAACGAGCGACGCGGTCTGGAGTCCATGCGCGCAATCCCCTCATACACCAAAACCATGTTGACACACGATGCCATATCAAGCCGTCCTCGGCCGAGTTAGGACACGCTCTGCGTGCCCGGGCTGTCTGCGTACGCGATCGAGCTTTGGACTCGAACGAATCAAAAATCGCTGACTAGGCATGAAAAGAAGTTATCTCCGTCGAGGATGGTCGACAGGAAGATCCATAGTGCAGGCCTTGCGGGCGGCTTCGTGAGCCATCTTCCGTAGCAACCCACGCACAGCTGGAACGAATCATGCGAAATGAGCAAAAGCGCCTTGATAAATGGAGAAAGGGCAACATGCCTCTGCGCAAAGACGCGCCCCCGTCTGGGGCATTCAGGGTGTACCAGAGTTTATACGGCGCGGGCTTCCCGAACACATTGAGCTGGCTGGTGGTGCGCTATAGAAGGAATTATGAAGACGATGCCGAGCAAGTACCAGCCGTGCAGGCGAGTTACGGCAATAAAATGCCGAGAGCAGTAGAGTCATTTTCCCATTTTCCGCACCATCTCGCAAGCGAAGGCGAAATTTCAGGGTATGTTCCGACGTCATACCTGGGAGCTTCGCTGTGTAGAGTCCGCACGCCTACAGAGTCAAATTCATCATTCGATGAACGCATGCTAGCAATAATAGGCACACTAACCGCAGTTGCCGACTGGTACCGCTCTGGATGCAATCTATGCCCAGCAATTTGGCTAACCGCCGTGTCTCATGTCTCAGGTATTGTGGCGCATTATGATCCCTGACGCAGGCCCGCTCTGCCGAATAACTTTCTGCGCTGTTCTGTGGCGGAGAAATCCGCACGAGGCGTTGAGGAGCGGGGAAACAATAACTTTATCGTGCCCTTCGCGATAGAATCGGTGACTGTGACACGCGTGTGGGATAGAAGACGAACTCGATAACGCTTTGAGCCGGTGATGGGCTCACTTGAGGGCTCCATTCACGGTGACTCTGTTCGCTATGACCTTAGACGTCCGCGTATGGGTGTGCCGCCCTGTTTTCCTATTTGTTGTTCTAACTCCATTAGAAAACAGCGCTGCAATCGCGCCTTGCACATACCAATTATGCAAATCTATGCGATTCGGTGCCGGCGCTCCCTGCGCGCCGCGAATGCATCCGGAAGGGCCATGTCTTCTCTACCAGCTCCGGGGTACGCCCAAAGTGCCTGGCGCGGCCATCATTGGCAGGCCCGGTTCGTGCCGCGTCTCTTCGGTATACGCTATGGAGATGCATGAAGGGACGGAACGCCAAAGAGCGGCAGTAAAACACACATCAACACATCCGGGGATGCAAAAGGGAGATCGACAGCGGCATGCACACACCTAGGCCTGAACGTCCAGGCAGGGGCACTGGAAGAAAAGAGCCACGATCAGAGCTGCATATTGATATTCACGGGCGACGCACCATTGGCTAATTTTATTGAACGAGACGCACTTGTCCGCGCCCCACGCCTCGGTCAGGGCCCTGCAGCGGCTCAGCCAATCTGGTTCTCGCGGCGTTCACGACGGCGGTGCGCCGCTTCAGCGCGCGCGGCGTGTTTGCCCACGCTAGCCCCTCCGGGCGTGCCCGTAACGGGGTATGCTGCCAGCAAGAAAGGTAGAGCGTGCCTGGGGCTGCCGGTCGCACCCGCGCTACGTTCTCCTTCGCGCCGCGCCCTGTACCGCGTGGCGGCTGCGCAAGGCGACACGAAGGTTTGAAGCGATTGCCAGCTCCGCGAGCCGGGGCCGATCGCGCTCTGGCCCAGGAGCCGGGGTGAGAGTGTCGTGGGGCGTATGCGGTGAGCTAATGGAGCTGTGGCCATCGAACCCCCGCTGTGATGGGCGTGGCGAGTGGCGGGCATGGCGTTGAACGAGTCCCAAGGGGATACTCGACATTGAGCTCGCGGTTGCGCCGTTGCTCGAGTTCAACGGGCCCATCTTGTTTTGCAGAATGATGGCCGGCCTGTGCAGCGATCAGAACGAGATGCCCGCTCATGGAAATGTCCTTACCTCGTTTTCGAGGACTTCGTGCCCCTTGACTATGACCAGAACATATACTAGAACTTTGTCCCTGGTTAACGGACCGCCATCGACGACAGCACGCCGACAACGGACTCTCCAACAGCGCGGCGCGAACCCCTCCCTTTTGCTGTTTTACCTAAGAGATAGCCGTCATCTTCAGTATCGTCGAGTCCAACGGCAACTTGGGTCTTTGCCAGCTTGGACCCACAACACACCTTCAACACTTGCCTCGACCACCTTCAGATTCTTCCCGGGCGACAGTATCGCGGACAACGCTTGCCGACCCCTAAGCGCCAGCGACGGCAGTTATGACCCACACCCGTGGGGTCATGCTAGAGGGCAGAGATGGGGGACTCTGGGGGTCAGTAAAGCCACGTCCTCGGGCACTCCCAGCTCGGCTCTTAAGAGCACACGTACCCTGACACGTTCATCAACCGTCAGTCTATTGGCGGATGAGATGTGCAATCTCGACCCACTCACCGCAGTGCATCTCACTTCTAGTTCGCATTAACGGGGAGAAGGCAGCTACAGGTAAGTATCACCACAGTGCCGTGTCTTTTTACCCGTTACAGAACAGACTGCTTTTCCAGCGACACGAGTTGACAGAGCAGCCCCGATATCAATGAATTGGTGTGTAAATTCTCGAGTGCTCGAGTCCTGTGCCCTTACATTCTACGTGTGTAGTTTCGACGTCTTCTTGTCCTTGCTCGCCTCTTGCCAGCTCAAGACGCCTACTTCAGCTCCCAGACGAGATCAGCGCCGGCGCCCTTGGTGAGGAAGTCGCGCAGGTTGCCCAAGGCACGGAGCTCCATTTTCTTCTGCGAGTCGCACGTCTCCGTGCCCATATGCGGGAGGAGGGTCGCATTCGGGAACTCAAGCAGCCGCGGATTCACCTCCGGCTCGTTGGGGTATACGTCGATGCCCACGCCGCCGAGCTATACGCGCCACGTCAGCCAGCGCGGATTTACAGGGGGGCAGAAGCACGTACGTGACCATCCTCCAAGGCCCGAATAAGTGCGTCCTCATCGATGACCTTGCCTCTCGCCGTGTTCACGATGACCGCTCCCTTCTTCAACGCGCGGATCATGCGCTCGCCGACGAGGCCCTCGGTCTCCTTGTTCAATGGCACGTGCACGCTCAACACGTCCGCCTGGGCGAGCATCTCATCGAGGCGTTCGGGCGGGAAGTACTCGCACCACTCCGGCGCGCGCTCAACCTTGCCACGGTTCTGATAGAGAACGCGCATCGGGAACGCGTGCGCGAGCTCCGCAAAGCGCATCCCGATTCCGCCCAAGCCGAGCACGGCGACCGTGCGCCCCGTCGCGTCGTGCGCGTTCCCCGAGTACAGCCCCGCTTTCCACTGCCCGGTGCGCACGTTGCGCTCCGCCTTGGAGAACCCGCGCAGCGCGGAGATCATGAGGTACAGCGCCGTCGTGGCCGTCGCGTCGTCGACCGCGCCCGGCGTGTTGGACACGCGGATACCTGGTCGCATCGCCCATCGTCAGCGGATCAGCAATACCAAGCACATCACACGCTAGCGGGACACGCACCGTGCTTCTTGCATGCCGCTATGTCGATCTGATCGTACCCCGCACCATTGTGCGCGATCCACTTGACATTGGGGGCCAGAGCGGCGATGATGTCTGCGTCGAACACACCAATCCGATCGGCGGAGAGATTGTGCCTGTACACGCCTACGATGCCTTCGTACTTGCCTCCGGGCAGAAGATTCTGGAGGAAATCAGCCCTTGTGGGCGAGTCCATCACCTGTGCGCAGAAGAGGTGTCGATCCTGGTGTGTATCAAGATCATGGATGGACTGGACTTACAATTACATTTGCGAGTCCCGCGAACATCTGCTCACATTCCTGATGAGCCCAGGCGAGATCTCCTAGCGTGGCCATCGGCGAATCAGAGGTGTTGTTGGAGCGAAGAGACGTAGCACCTGAAACGCACCACATATCATGACTCGTTGCATATCGAAACGATTTTTAGTCGACGTGAACGATTGAGGGCGATTTGAGGACCGATAGGCGGCAGTTCACAGCAGCAAATTATCTAGGGTGTTCAATGGTGGGAGTCAAGGAAAAGAGAAAGCAGAACGAGAATTGGCGGGAAATGCAAACCGCCTTCGAGAAGTGCATCCCGACCGGTCCGACGTTCCGAAAAGGATTTGCCCACCAAATCGGGTGCAGTCACATCTGTGACCGAAGGCGTGCCGCGCGCGAAAAAGGCGAGTTGCGGGTCACGCCCGAAGGTGGGCCGGTGAGACAGGCGACGACAACGGGGAGAGTGCGTGCATCGGAGCAGGACTAGCCCAATCGCTCTGGAAGATATGTAATGTCCTCAAAGATATAAAAGAGCGCGAGAACCCGCATACTTGGACCACCCATCGAACAGACGCCCAAGCCATCATCCTGTCCTCCACGATTGCTGTTCTCTCGCACTTATGTCCTCGTCGTCGGGCGAAGAATTAGAGGTCGTGGTACGGGAGCTTGACCATCGGGGTGACGTTATGGAGGTATGGGACGTGGACGCTGGTGGACAGAAGGTGCACAAGGGATTGAGGAAGTCAGAGAGGTGTCGTGAGCTGGCGGAAGACGTGCTCTGCAAGGAACCAGGTGAGCAAATCCAATGTACAAAAGAAGAACTGCATACCGGGATGCGTAACTACATGAAATCGTCGGGGTGAGGTTTCTTGAGCGACGACAAGCGGTATGAGCGGTGGAACAGAAGTTGGTGATATACCCAGGTTCGAGTGGGGCCCTACGAGCTGTGGGATTTCGGTAGGACGTGTACTAGGTAGGTAAGCTGCGGCTCTCAATCATCGTCATTGTATGGTCTCACCTCGCTCTGTTACCAGGAAATGTGGTGGAGTCCGTTCGAGTGAATCGAGTCCCTCTCCGCCTTGTCCGTTGCCCCCATGAGGTCCCTATTCACGGTTGAACTACGTAGGCTTATAATGAGATAAGTAATACGTATCGACCGATGAAATGGCGCGCGCACCTCAGACTGACATCTCTCCGTCATCTTGAGCGTCGTGCACGTAGCAGGACTGTATGCTCTTCAGAGTCCTTCTATCGGCGGGCGCACATCCTTAGACCAACTATTCATTAGCTCACTCCAGTAAAAAGGTCGTTTGTCGGTTGTTGAAGGAGAGTTTGCATCAGAGTCGTGCCAAGTCAACGGCAATTTGAAGGACTGCGGGCCCCGCGCGAATAAAGAGGTGATAGTAGCACTTCGCGGCCGCCCGTGATACATTGATGTCCCGCTTGTCGTTCGGATCGACATGGCCACTCTAACGCATTCATGTACGCTAGACCGCAGCGAGCGTTGTAGAGGGGCTGAAGTGAGGAATGTCCGATACGAAGCCAAGGCGACTAGCATGGGTAAGTATTGTGTGAGGCAGAAGCACGCGCATGCATGTATTACCCAACTCACGGCACTAAGAAGAGTTTCAACCCATGGGGCGCGGTTTCTCTTTTAAGTTGGACTCTGGAAATGTCTGTGAACCTGGAGTCGGCAAGAGACGACAACCAAAAACAGGTGGGAATCTGCGCGACGCCGCGATTTCGATGTGAGCACAGCCGCTTTGTATGTCGCCGCAACTTCGGATATATGCATGGGTCCTAATGGAATGGGTATGAAGGAGCTGCTCGGGGTAAGTTGAACACCGCTGCTGGCTCGGTGAACAAGGCGAACGGCGAAATCAAGGTGCAACGTGGTGAGGCCACCGGCGCTAGACGCGTCGGTCACAGGCTTGTGTAGCTTTGTCACGACTGCGCATACTGTGGTCATGTCGCTCGGCTCGGTCTAACAACGCGTCTCACTACGATGTTGAACTCCATGCTACACATATATCGTCGATTCCAATTGGTGAATGACGCGTGAAATCCAGCACGGTCGTCTCTTCGGCTTTGACGTCCGCACTGGCATGTCACGCAAAGCAGGATTTCGTTTAAAGTATCATTTATCATTATGTGCGAGGAGCTCTACAGTAATGTATGAACAGTAAAAAAAGACACACTTGAAGACAGAAGTTGAGAGGTTAATACAGAGATTACGTAGGTTATACACCGATTTGCGCTCTATGGAGGCAAACTAAGAGAAAGGGGGAAGAAGCATGTGATGGAAAGAGCAGAGAGAAGGAGGGGAATAATATCTTACAATCATTAGTGGCGTAACTCGTCATTCGTGAAGGAGGCGAGAGAAGTATAAGGACTAGCTGCTCGGCGAGGGTCCAGCCTCGAGCGCGAGTAGCTGTCGCTATGTCTTCCTTTTCGCCTCCCCGTCTCGTACAGGTCTAGCAAGCACAGTCACCCAAGCTGTGCGCGGCTAGCCCGTTATCATGCAGATGCGTAGCCAGGGCCGTATCCTCCGTTTCCATTGCATCAGACTCCTCCAAGGGCATATAAAACACAGGCGGCGACGCCGGCGGGCTGGAGAGCGTGCTGCTCGCGTCATCTTTCTCTCCGGCCTCGTCCGTGCCCTCGGCATTGTCCATGCGCGCATCCACTGCATCCATCACGACGACATCCTCGGTGCGAGCCCGAGCCCTCCGCCCGCGCCCCTTCCTCTGAGAAGAAGCGCGAGTATGCGGGAAGCCATGCTTCTTCTGGCGGTGGCGGGTCATCTGGCCGCGGTCTGTGCAGCGGAACTGGCATGGCTCGCCGTCGACTTCTACAGCACATGGAATAGTGGCACCGGTGCTGAACAAGAATAAATTTGACTGTGAGTATACTTTAAAAAAGGAGAAAAGGTGCACGTACTGCGTAGCCACGTGGGTATTGAAGTTCGTACGCTGTACCGTCTTGTACTCGCACCCAGGTGTATCGCACTGGAATGGCCACCTACAGTAGAAATACCATGCATGAGTAACAAGCGACCAGGTAAGGCATGAATACAACGTACGTGGACGGATCCTCGTGGGTCATCATGTGGCGTCTCTGGTCGTGTCCGCGTGCAAAGATTTCCGTGGTGCCACAGATTGGGCACTTCCACGCTGGGCGTTCAGCGAGCGGGACTGTCTTCCGCTTTCGCCCCTGCGCGACAGAAGCCACAAGTCAGCGTGACGAACGAGACAGACACACCAAGAAAATGCGCACCGTGCTAGCCTTCTTGGCCGCTGGCTTCTTCGCCGCCACTTTCCGCTTGACGATCGTCTTCGCAGGAGCCACCTTCTCCTGAGTGGCCTTCGGCTCCACCGCCGCAGTGTTTGGAACAGCGTCCTCCGAGCCAGCCCGGGCGCAGCGATCAGCGCTGCGCGTGCGCATAGTGGTCGAGGTAGAAGTTGAGGCTGAGGTGCGCGTAGACGCAACACTGGAAGCCCGCGGCTTGTTCTCCTTCTTTTCCTCTCCCTCGCCATCAGAGTCGGCGGCGCTGGTGACGCTGCTGGCCCTAGTGTGTGCACTGAAGAGGCTGTCTTTGTCGCTGTCGTCGATGTCGGAAGTCGCCGTGCTCGCGACCGTGGCAATGGACTCACTCGTCGTCGTGCGGATGAGGCGTGAGCGGGTCAAGTAGCGCGGCGGGGCAGCGGCGGCCAGCTCTCGCGCCAGCGCCGCGTCGGCAGCCACCGTGGTGGAGGTGGGGGTGAGCGGAGCACGAGGAGCACGAGGCGACGAGCTCTTGCTCTTGTGCGGAGCCCGCGCCTTGCGGGCGGGCTTGCGTCGCGGTGCAGGTGAAGGTGCGACCTTGGCGGCCACGGGAACCACGGGCGCAACTGGCGGCGTGTTCTCATCGGCGACCTCGACCTCGACCTCGACGTCCGCTTCAACCTCTTCCTCCACCGCCACTTCCACCTCCTCCTCTTCCGCCTCCTCCTCCTCTACAACACACTCCATGTCCTGAATATCCTCGTCACAGCAGTCGTCCTCCTCCATGGAGTCCTCGTCGTCGGAGTACTCGTCCATCGCCTCCTCGTCAACAGACTGACCCTTCTGCGCGAGACATCCGCGGCAGCGGCAGGAAGGATTGTGAGCAACGAGGGTCGTGAACTGGGACTGACGCGGGTCCGCGTAGCTTCCGAACGGCGACTGAGTCTGAGGCGCGTAGCCCGCGATCTGCACGGCAGACTGAGAGCCGTAGTACTGATCCTGGACGGGGCCGTTGTAGGGGTACATAGGAGACAAAGGTTGAGATGAGGAATACCGGGGCTGCGCGCTCGCCATATAGCCGTCGTAGCGAGGCTGAGCAGGGGCCACATAGGACTGGTAGTAGCTCGCGTCGTAGCGATCGGCCGGGTTGTACGCGCTAGGGCCCCGCGGGATGGTGGCGGGAGCGTGTGCCATACCGTACACACGCCGATAGACGACGCCCGCATCGTCTACCGCCATCTGCTCCTTCGCAATGCTGGCAAGGAGGTCCAAATTACGATGGGTTTCTTGCCTCTGCGCGTCGACGCGCAGCGAGGGCGAGTATTGGCTCATGATGATGCAAGGTAAAGGTACGAAGGTGAAGGTGAATTGGAGATAGGAGAGTGGATGAATAGATGGGTGCGGGTGCGGGAGCGGACGAGTGGCACGCACAAAACGACGGGAACGGGAATGGGGATGGTCGTCGCTTGGAAGAGGGGACGCGTCTTTGTAAGGGCTTTATACCCTGGTCGCATTCGGCGGGGTGTGAACGTGACCTGGACAGCCTTGTCTCCGCCTGGGCTGCTCCGACGACCCTGGCCAGGACGAACATCCTTTGTTTGTACGGTGCCACTGGATGGGCCATAGGCGCGACGACCGAGCGGCACCCAAACTGGTTGATGAGAGGCTTGCCAAGCCGAACATGGATGATCTTTCGCCGAAAATAGTCATGTGAAACAGTCTAGAGGCACGAAATGAGTGGCACCCATACAAATGAGGAAGCTGCTGGCCTTGGGCCAACTTTGGCCTGAAATTTTCACCTCCTCCAGCCTCTCACGATACGTTCCACGCCTGCCTCGTGCCCTGCACTTTCCATAGCATTCTGTAATCTTCTGGAATACGCGCATCGAGTAGCCTCGTTGAGGCGGAGGGTGTATAGGATAGAACAAAGAACTAAGGTGCACGTGCTATGACATATTCCAACGGGCGTCTATTCGGCCACCGATCGTTTCCTATCACAAACACAATACATAAACAGAGCTGCAACATACCGCGTCTCATTCATCTTCTTTTCCTCCCTCATGGGCGAATAACGCGTCGCTGTCCAGCTCAAACAGACGGAGGTAACACTCTGTCTGTCTGGGACGAACATCGACGCGTCGCGCGTCCTGCTCTCTACGTTAAGTTGCTGCAGGGCTCTTCATTGTCCTCACTTCCGAGGCTGCGGGCACAGGTTGCCACACCCAGTCGCGAACAACCATTGATGTGGCAACCTGCACCCTTCACCAGTCGGTAACGCTACGCTCATCGCACTTTCAGTTCACTGTATATTCCAATGGCGAGGACCTACCTTCTCCTACCATAGGCTGGACCTATGATGAGTGCACAGCTTTCGCGCTAGACCAGCCTGGTCTGTCCATTTCCTACTCCCTAACAACCCGTCTCGCACTTCAGCTCACGAACTGACGATGCTCTCTCATCAGGCGTGGTTCCTGCTCGCGACTGAGCGGCACGCGGCGTCGGGCTCGGACCCTGTGGGCAATGCGGTCAGTATGCGCACATATCTCACCAAAGTCATCGTCCTTCATAGCGAGCGCAGGAGCATCCACACCACTCATGATGTGGCAGTCCCTGAATCCCCTCACTCCCCATCCTCCTCCATTAACGTCCCAAATGCTCGAATTCTAAGGAAGAACGAAACAACTTGAACATACGGAGACTCTCTGCGGCGAACGCAGAGAGTGGCTCCTCGAACTACTTGGGACGCGATGACTACATGTCCGATGATGACACGCATCGCGTACATATCGAGGATGACCTGTGTTGAAGGCCGCGAAGGCGGTGGGTCTTGGACCCCACGAGAGGGCCGACGTCGAGGCATGCCTCGTTCCGGGAGTATGCGCGAACGCGTTGGAAAAGTGTCGGTGACGGCCGAAGGTACGTGTTGACCCCGGCGATGGCGATATAACTGGGAGTGGTTATTATAGTGGTCTATAGGTATCACGGGCTAGCTTGGTATGGAAGACGGCGAAGGCGCGGCCCCGGAGGTCGACAAGAGGGCCGACATCGGGACGTAGCCGGTTCCGGGAGCATGCGCGGACGCGTTTAAAGAAGTGTCGAATGACGGCCAAGGTACGCGATGACGATGGCGATGGCGATATAACGGAGGATGACAATGTGTTTAGGGATCTGGGGATGTATGGTGCGATCGGGACCGCACTGGGGTATAGGGAATGAGATCCGAAGACCGTGGTTGATACCGCGCGACACGACGCGACCGAGGACGCTTCGTGATGAAGAGAGCAAGGCTCAGAGGCTGAGCATGTGCTTGTTTCTGAGAAGAGGTACGCATTAGACGGGGTTTGCACAACAGAGCACCGTACACACCTTCGCCTACACCATATGCATGCCCGCCTGGGGGCGGGGAGGGTAGGAGCGCGGCAGCTCGGGCAATTCATTGTCCCAGACGATGGAATCATTGTTGTAGTCGACCGCGCCCAACTGTCCAAGGTCGCCGCTCTGCACGCGTCCATAGTAGGAGAAGAAGGCGACCATGCCAATCGCATAGGCAAGGACGGCGCAGACGGCGCAAACGTAGACCACGTTCGGAATGGCTCGGACGGCTCCTGGCACCAATCCCAAGATCCTGTAACTGTAGCCCACGTGGACCAGGATCGTCAAAACGACCCAAATGCCGGCGCTGCAAGAACGGACTATGAGCCTACGATGCACAGAAACAACAAGAAGTGCACGCACCCGAGAGCAAGGCGTGCTGGGCTAGCCAGAATCTGCACCAACGAGGGCCGCCATGGCCGACGGAGGCTGAGAGCCACATGCCGCCAGTGTATCGCAGTCTCAATGTCCACTGTAATCCAAGCCTCTTTGTGAAGGAAGACCCACAGGGTCCAGCATGCGACGATGGATATCATGAAGCCGGTCCTAACGAAGGCGAGTACGGGGGATGAGGTGTGGGCCCACTCCAGGTATGTCATCCACGGAGCAAAGATGCTAAGGCGTCGAGCACGAGTCAGTCATGTTAATCGCAGAGGAGAGACAGGCATGACACACCAGAGCGACACACAGGAAACCACATTCCCCTTGGACCACACATCCTCGCGCATTGTGTTTGAAACGTCTCCCCACACATCGACCATCCCGGTGTCAACCCAGAGGGAAGTCTGCGTGAGCCTCTCCACCAGCTTCTCTAAGTCCCCAGCACCCCGTTTGGCCACCATGGAGGACCAACACACCAGCGAGTAGAGATATTGCAACGACTCGCCGGCGCCTGCGAACGGGCGGCGGTCTTGTTCAGTAGCGCCGGGGAAGTCGACTCCGCCATCGACGCGACGTTGAACGTCGTGCCCAACGAGGCGGAAGGTGTGGTCGACGGGGAGAGTTGGGAGGTCTTCCTGCTCTGCAGCCAGCGCCAGCGGGTCGGCGGCGGTGAAGGGGGAGGGGGATGAGGGGGGCGCGAGGAACGAGGTTGCCCGCGACAGGTGTACCTGGACTGTGTGCCGCAGACCTTGCAGCAGCTCGTTCAGGGATTGCGTCGCTCCTGAGAGGTACAGGTGGGATGGCGTAGGGCGTGTCAGGTCAACCTGGGAGGGGAACGCGACTGACGTACCTTGCTCGACGCGAGCCGCGGTTTCAGCGCGGATCACTTGATTGATGGTGTTAGATGATTGCATGGTGGGGTGATGCGCGATGTGAGATCGTGAAAGGTGAAGAGAGGCGATATAGAGGTGGTTTCGAGGCGATTTGGGCGTGTTCGAAGACGAGAGATGATGATAGTTAAGAGGTAAGAGTGGGGGGATCGGGAAACGACCATAAATACCACTCATGCCTCACACAGCCCAGGGTCACTATGTGACCTCTACTAGCCGAGTCACGCAATATTCATTATGGGCAATTCAGAACACGATCGGTCCAATGCTCTCTCATATCGCAATTGCAAGATGGCAGGGAACAGCGGAGCGGGTAGCAATGCCATCCGCGCCACGCGTTATGGTGAGCGGCGCCTCGCTCCCAACATCTGCAGGACGAGTGCAGATCAATATTCGCAACAGAATACTGCTGAGTTCGAATCTACGCGATCCGGGGCGCGCACCGGCGTGGCCCAAACGAAGACGTTTGCCAGGGCACAACGACGGGGTTTTGTGCGTTGTATTTCAACGTCAATGTTGCTGCAGGCGGGGCACGTCTGCTCATGCTGAATTTCCGCCAAAAGAACGCTTGGTACAGCTGCCAGTCAACTCCAGCGCGCTCGGGGCAATTGCGAGCGTAATTGGGAACCTCCCAGAAAACAGAAATCCTCCGCATTGGCTAAGCAGACGTGTTGACCACGAAGACACGCGATACTCAAAGACCGGTACATTCAAGTGGACATGCCTTTGCTACAGTCAAGCGGGAGTGGTTTGCTCGGCGGCTTCGGCGGGCCGCGTCCCGGACAACGTCGATCGCTCCGGAGTCCGTAATAGTCTTCGATCAAGTTCTGCAAGTAGCGCTCTACCATTCACTCGCATCCCAGGTGCGTGCTTGTCTCGACACAATCACAATCGTCCTCGCAACCAACAGAGCCCGACATGCATGGTTCCTCACAATCATTCCCCACGAAGTTTCCATTTTTCCAGTGCGTATAAATTCCCGCTGGCGCACTGACAACGAACAGTACTCACCTCCCTCGAACCCCCCTACCACGCCAGCACACCCTCCCCTACCCAAGCGTTCCAGCATCCCATCTCTCGCCAATTATTGCTCTACGGTTTGCCATCTTCTCGGTGGAACACATCCAAGCGCCCTCGACGCGCGACTGCGGCGTGTTCGACGAGGACAGGCTCGGAGCCGCCCGAACCTCACGGTCACGGTCTCAATAGCTGCTCTGACAACAGGCGGTGCGGCCCCCGGCATTGAGCGTAGGACGCGCGGCGGAAGAAGGAGACGTTCCGCGCGCCAGAACGCGTTCAGCCTTGGCCGGACGCGTCGAGCAGGCGTTCCGCAGCCACAATTCACGAAGGACCCTGAGCAGCGAAGTCCTCTCGTCCAGCCACCCGCAAGACTGCGCTCCTGCGGATGGCTAGACGGAAGGGCTCGCACCCTCCACCACCACCGCCGATGGCCAAATTCCTACCCAAGCTCCGGGCGAGGGGAGGATACGCGTTGGGAAGGCAGGTATTCTTAGCCAGGTGCGTCCTGTTCGCAGAACTTCGCGACGAGTGCACCGCCGACGTCAATACAGATACATTGCTCCACAGCCACGCATTCAATTGGCAGACTGTGGCGGCAGCCTCGGTCGTTCGTAAAGACGCCCATAAGATGACTGCAATCCCGGCTGCGACGGTCTCGCTACCCAATGGGACGGCGTGGGTTGGGGAAGGTGCGTCGCACTGCCTGCTCGTTGGGAGGGTCAGGTTGGACAATAAGGAGTCGTGAGTAGACCCATGCCGGATCTCGTTGACGGTTGCCAACCTGTCGTGGTTGCACTGCCCGTGGCGCGCTCCTTTGTCCAACTCGCTCCTGACAATTCCGTAGTCCATCCTCCAGAGGTACCTCCGCCGAGCTAATCCTTCGACACACGCACGACAGTCGAGGCACGTAGCAATTAAGCCCTCCTAGGATCCCATTTTGTGTGTGTGGTAAGCTACTCTACTGTTTTTAGTACTTTTGTGAACGTAATGATCCAAACCAAAGTTAATATATGTGAAATGCAAAATATGAAGACCTTGAAAATAAGAATGCAAAGCGGACGATGTGTGGGGTATACAACTACGGCTACAATTGCGGGGAGATCTTAGCAGGAGAGGGATTCACTGAAATTGCAGTCTACGGTGCGAGAAACATGACATTCGAAGCAAAGTGGCGGTTTGAGCTCAGCTCGACAAAAGGTTCGTAAAGTTCGTGACGCGAAAAACTAAACGGAGGAGACAAGACTAGTATGCGTTAGCTGTAGGACCTATTCGCTGAGTACGAAGGTGCGTACCTACGGCCATGTCGGACCCTAGACGAGCTCATCGCCATTCTTGCCAGCCGGGATGTATGTCCCAAAGCCGACAGGAACCGCTTGAACCTGCGCGGGTGCCGCCTGGCCGCCCACGCACAGCGGCTCGTAGCCATGCTCATCCCCGTCCAGGTCCTCCTCCTGCTCGATCGCCAGCTTCGCGCGGACGAGCTTGAACAAGCCATACGCGACGAGCGCGGTGTGTCCGATGGCGAGCGCCGCCGCCGCGGTGACCAGCACGCGCGCGGCCAGCGGGAGTCCCTCCGCGGAGCCGCCATCGCCATTACCGTTGCCATTGCCGCTGAGCGCGAAGAAGACGGCGGGCGCGTACAGCTTGGCGGCGACCAGGAGCGCGAGGGTGAGCGCGAGGCCTCCTGCCCTAGATGGATGAAGGAGGGAAGAGGAGGCGACGTCAGCGCGAAGGTTAATCTCGAGAGAACGAGGAGGAAGAGGGTGCAGGCGGAAATAGCGGCACGAGATGAAGATTGGGTAGAAGGCGCAGGCAAAACGCTGCGGCAAAACGAGGTGTCGCAAGATGAAGATGGCGAGGACGTTGATGAAGGAAAGGGTCCGGCACCGAGACGTACCATGCAGTCGCTGCGGCCGGCGCAGCTAAGAGCCAGGTCAAGCTCCCGAATACCTCGTTGCGTTGGGCTGCGGCCTGTAATTGGCAGTTGGTAATTAGCACGCGGCGCAATTATGGATTGCAGTGCGGCGATCACGATAAGAGGAACCCGAATCGTGCGGAGATCGCGGTGTCGGCGCGTCGATCAAATATGGACAGGGGGCGGCGCCACTGAAGGGCACGAGGCAGTGACGAAAGAAAGGCGGGAGGAGGTGGCGGGAGGAGGTGGCGGCGCGGGAAGGGGAAGGGGACGGAGGAGGAAAGGGAAAGGACTTACCGAGGTCCAGAAGTAGGCATCCAGGACGTTCCCGCCGCGAGCTTGATTGAAGACGAAGAAGAAGAGGACGTTGAGCCAGAGGCCCGACAGCGCCGCGACCATCACGAGGGACGCGACGACGAAGAGGGTGGTGTCGGCAACGAGTTGCACGGCGGAGGAGGCGTAAAGGGCTGCGGTGGCGCTGCGTACGTGAAGACCAACAGATGTGATGCAGAGAAGAGAGGGAAGGACGTCGTGTTAGCCGAGCAGGAACTGGCAACTGATGATCACCTACCTGACGATCAGAGCGCAGATCATGCCCGTCGGGCCCCATGTGGCGAGTAGGCTCGAGACGAAGGCCCGCCACGATGCATGGTGCTCGTCCAAGGCGTGGCGGAGGGCGGGGTGGGAGGCGGTCCTGTCGTCCAAGTTGTCGTCGCCAAGCTGTGCTGCGCAGTTGGTGACCTTGCCATGGCTGAGGAGGATCCGCTTGACGGGGATCGCGTAGGCGTTGGCGAAGCCGAGGAGCACGATTTTGTCGTAGACGATCGTGAAGAGCGCGATGGCGCCGAAGAGGAAGGTCATGAAGACCAGGACAACGATTGCGCGTGCTTCTGGATCTTCCGGCTGCAGGTCATCGGTGCCGACGTCGGGCTGGGGCTCAGCTCTCATGCCATAGGGTGGTGCTGTCGCGTGAGTGGGTACTGCACCGGAATGGCATGGGGTTGAGCCTGAGGGAGAGGATACAAGTTGTGGAAATACCTACATGCTTGCATCCGTTCCTGGTCGTGAGAATGGAGGGTGCGACTGGCCGTCGGGCGGGTGCATGGGGCCATGGTCGAGGAGATGCAGGCTCCTGTAGGTGGAAGTACTGGTGGGTGGAGTGTACGCGACGTCTGAAGACGAGGCGAGAAATGGGACAACGATGTGTTTTAATGCTCGATAATGACGCAGGGCGCCGTTACTTATATACCCTCCAGATGGATCTGACTCGGCACATGCCGTCCAGGGCACGCACGGTTGCGGAGAGCCCGCCGAATCCTGGACCGAGCGGAGGGCAAAGACCTGTGCTAGGGAACAGGTTAGCGAGCTGGATCACACGTGGATCTGTCCATCAGATACCCATACCCAAATGCGGGACGTATACCCAAAAGCAATGTGAACGCGGAACGCGTCGTAACATATCGCTGGCTACACGTATCCTCAAGAAACTCTGGAAGAACGTAGCATGCCACGAAAGACACTTGCTTGCAAATTCTTGAATTTATGCAAGAGAAACCTGTGACGCAAATTCGTGAGCCGCGTCCTACAGGGCAACCGCGTGCGTGTTGTCAACATCATGGATAAGTGGAAAAACGCACAGGATGCAGGCGTCCACCCGGCCGATGGCTTCCGGCTCGTACAGTATAGTCTCGTCACCAGATTATACCTTGTTTTCAGCTCAGAGAGATGGGCGGTTGGAGTAGAAAACAAGGCGTCTGGAAGAACTCGATCGAGAGCTCGCACACGAGATTTAGAACCCCGACATTTCCTCATATGGTAGCATACACGTGGCTGTTCCAAACCTTGTCGCGCGACTCATTAGACAACGCGACCACCTATTTGCTCGTCGACGTGGATCCAGCAACGAATCTGTACATATGGGTGCACCAATGGAGCATACGCAAGTGTATGAGGTCGTGCTCGTGAGTTTTGCGCTGAACGTTCCTGCTACAATGCCGCCCCAGCCCTCTCGAGCACGCATTTACCAAGAAAATGAACTCAACGACCGCCTTCTTGACCAACTCGCGCAGCGCGCTCTCGAGATTCTCTCGTTTAATCCTTTTCCATGGCAATTGGACCTCGCAGCATACGTGCTCCAGGGCAGGGATGTCATTTTGGACATTGGCACCGGCGGCGGAAAGAGCCTCTGCTTCTCGCTGCCTCTACTTCTACATGACCGTGATATTGGTCTCGTCATCTCGCCACTATCAGCACTTATGATAGATCAGGTGCGAAGCTTCTGCAATGCAGCTTCAAAGTTAATATTAACGGGTGTCCAAAGGCCAAGGCAGCAAAGTTACCATCAGTTGCCATCTGCCAAGAAACACTACAGGGAATTTCCCGGAGCGAATTATACGAGGTATGGTCACCGTGGCAGCGCTTTATTTGAGCCTCAAATGTCATACTAGGAAATACTCCGTGGAAAGTACCGCCAGGTGATCGTGTCCCCTGAAATTGCCAGTTCCGCAGCATTCCGCGATGCCATTCTGTCGAAGCCTGCCTTCCACCGCAACCTTCGAGTCGTTTGCATAGACGAAGCTCATTGCATAAGCTTTTGGGGTGGGACTTTCCGCCCGGACTACGACATGATTGGCGAAATCCGAGGACGGATCCCGTCAAATGTACCCATTGTGGTGGCATCAGCAACGCTCCCCGACCATGTTTGTGACGACATACGGATGAAGCTTCGGTTTTCCAACGATGTACCTGTCGTCTCGATGACTAATTCAAGGCCAAATATAGCCCTCTCAGTCCGTCCAATGCGTCACTCGGAGACATCGAAGGCAGACTTGCGAACTCTCATACCGGCTGGTGCGAAGGATCCCAGTGATATTCCTATCACACTGGTCTATTGCAACACGCGAATTAGCTGCGAGGATACATCTGAGCGCCTTGAGTCATGGCTAGAAGATGAGGGACTGCCAGCAACATGTGTTGGATTCTATCACGCGAAGATAGGTACCAAACGAAAGCGAGAGCTAGAGGAGAAACTTAGAAGAGGAGAGATTAGAATTCTTGTTTGCACCGACGCTGTTGGTATGGTAAGCACACACTTGCATTTCTCCTCGTACAAGCTGAAATTTACCGTTCACTAGGGATGTGACATGCGGAACATCCAGCGCGTCGTTCTATGGGGTGTTCCGCCGTCATTTTGTGCGTTAATTCAACGTGCGGGTCGCGCAGCTCGTGATATGGCAATGCTGGGCGAAGCTATTCTGTTTGTAACTGCAAAGATTATGAAGGATGGAGGGCTCACAAAGGAGGATATCAAGGCACTCTTGGACGCCACAGTCGCGAATGATGAAGCCAGCAATCGGAACGATGATGAAATTCCTGCAGCTGGAAATGTTGATGAATCCCTGGGAATTCAAGTCGCCGAGGGTAATCAGCGTGTATTCATTGCAGAGGGAGGAGTTCGTGTGGGCGCAGAAGACGATGAGGGAGGAGAGGACGACACCATAGCCCTTGTTCAGGTCAAGAAAAAGCGAAAGAAGAATGTGGCGGAGTGTAGCACATCTGAAGCACGTCATCTCACCGAGTTTATCTGCACAAAACGATGCCGCCGCGAGGTCTGGAACCAATTCTTTAATAACAAAAATAAATGTGAGCTGCAAGCTTGTCGTCATGCGATGACACAACCGAACTCATTATGTATCAGTGCAATTAACCCCTGAAAATACCAATTATCGACCGATTCCTGGTTCTCGCTGTTGCGACAACTGTAATCCGAAGGCGTTTCCGGTCGAAACAGTTATCGTAGACAAAGGACCCTCTCGCAAGCGCGGCCGCAAGAAAGACACGCCAGATGCGCTCATAACGATTATTAGAACTCACCTGATCGAATGGCGGGCTGTTCTGTTTGAACAGAAGTACCCAAATTCACGAAGAACTATTCTTTCGCCACAAGCAATCCTAACATCAGATGTTATAGATGAGCTCGCCAGTTGTGGCGAGCGCATTGGATCAGCTACAGAACTCATCCGTTATACTCGCTGGCCACTTGCCTTCAACGCGGATGGTCGTACACCCACCAATGATGCTCAGCAGCTTGTCAAAGTGTTGCAAAATGCGTACCAAGCTTACGATCAATCCATTGAAGACAGGAAGCGTCGCATGAAAACTATCCGTGCCGCACTGGAAGAGAAGATACCAACATCAAGTTTCTATGGGTCTACTTCGTCATGATGGACTAGCTCCTTCAGTAGATCTTCCGACAAGTTGAGCAAATCTAGGAAATACTCGGGATTCAAGCTAAAATCCTCATCATCTATATCCAGGTCATCTTCGGCCACTTGTCCATAGTCATTTTCGTCAGCGACATCCATGGTGGCACTGCTTGTCTCTGTCTCTGTGGCGCCGCCGTCTAGACTGGTAGTCTGGGCGTACTGAGAGCTGGGACCTTTGCGCAGATGTACCTTCGTCGTATTTCGGCGGAAATTTGCGTAGGCGTTGGCGGTATTCCCGTACTTGACACCGGCGAGAAGGAGATCACGGGCCGGCGTCGCGAACTCGTTGTTAGCACGTTCAGGCGTATACGACTGCAGCTTGTGCTCCTCGAGGTAGTCTGTAATGCACTTGATGTCCTTCGAAGTGTCGGGACTGGTGTGCGACTTTCCGTTATGCGGTGTCTTGTATGACGATTGGACACGCCGAATAATGTCCCGAAGGACGAATATCGACACAGTGATCATCCGCAACCATTCCCAGCTGCGATTTGAGCCTTGCGCGGTGTATATAACCTAATCACAGCTTAGTTATATCCGCATTTCCTAGGCTATGAGCGTACCTTCACCCAAAAGTTTTGATGCTCCTGCATCAGATCTGTCTCTTTGAAGCCGTCAATTTTACCGGTCAAATTGACGAGCCAGTTCATCAAGAATGCGTTTCTAAAAGCCACGTTTCAGTTCGTTGTTTGCGCGTGAACTGCCGCTAGACTCACCGTAACTTTGGATGCATCTTCTTTAGGCTGACTTGAAGACGAAATAATTCATCGGCATATTTCGACATTGACCCCGTACCACGAAACGCGAGTGCCCAGTATGACAGAACGTTGAGTACACGTCCTATGTCACCACGCTTGATGGCCATGGAGAACTCGCGTAACATGAGAGCGTCTCGGTTGAAGAGAACAATGTTCTCGAGGGGCACATCACGTTTGGTTTCCGGGAGTTCGCGAAGATCCGATACACGTTGCGCTGAGCACAGCGTAGTGTGGACCTTCAAGGAAACTACGCGTACTGTCTCGAAGTCCTTGATACCTGCGATCCACTCCGTCAGACTGGGAGCGCCGCAGCAGAGCCGAAATGCGTCGATGATGTTCGCAGGTAGAGTGAGACCGATCATCAACTCGTATGTCGGTCGAAAGGGGGGCATCTTCTTGGCCTTCCACCCGACCGAGATTGCCTTTCGTCCAAGTAGGGCATTCATCCTCCACAGAGACCACGGGCAGCGACTGTTGGGGCTACCCCAGTACTCGTTCGCGACCATCCTGTCAGCGGCGAGCTTGCCGTGAAATAATCCCAGTTGCCCCTTTGTATATTTGCTCGGATTGTCGAGGAGCTCTGTATCTTGACGTCGCGACGCAGAAGACTGAGAAAGTATCACAATGAGGTAAGTTCGTATGCAGAACTAAATTACGGAGAGAAACACACCTTGTCGTGAAGAGAAATCGACAACTGGTCTCCGCCACATATGATGACGCCGTGATTCTTCACATCATCAGCGGTCATCTGCAAGGTATCTCTGATGATCGTATCGAGAACCTCCAGTGTCCCATCGAGACTGGATTCATCAATGTGCATTGCCGGCAGAGGATATTGCTCCGAGATATGGACCGGTATTGGGAGCACCTGTGGAGCAGTAGCTATCTGCTCACCAAGCCGACTTCGGAGCTTTGGAAACCGTGCGAACAGGATGTCCTCGAGGTTCCACAGCATGACTTCCTCGAGCTGCTCTACCTGGGTGCTAGACGGGAGCATATCGTTTCCATCGAAGTCGAGAACAGGACGACGCGTCTTTCGCTCGTCGAGGAGGTCGAGAGACAACTCGCCGAATGCGACGTCAAAAAGCGGGACCAGTGTAGCCGTCGTACCATTGTCGAAGTGATCCTTCGAGTATTGTCGTTGTTCTCCGACCTTGAACGGAATGTTCAAGTTATCCCATACGATCATGAACGCGCGGGATTTCGAAATGGCGATTATCTTTTCGAGTTGCTTCTGGCTGAGCTGCTTCAGATCTAACACGGCCTTGGAGTAGGAGCAGGTGAGGCCGGCATGATGTAAGACCTCAAATTGTGATCGAGACGCGCCACAAGCGAGAAGATAGAGACATAGCATTGTCTGCAGCTCGTTAGAGCGTTCGCTTCTAGATTGTGCGAGCATGCAAACTACTGTTGTAAACACCTGAAAAGGGCTTAGTATAATCGACCTCGAAAAAGCCCAGCAACTCACCAGATCACGGTCCCTTCGTGACGATTGGTCTGGCGCATCGCGTGACAAGTCGGAGGTACCGCCTCGACGAAGAACCTCGCACAGCGTAGGCGCAACATCACGCGCTTGCACGAGAATCCGCTGGAGCGACCATCCCTCTAACACTGCGTCGATTCCTGCTGGATTTGGACGCAATATCTCGGCCAACTTCCGGCCTTCCGCGGCAATGACATCCAGTACCACATCCTTAGCCCAACCATCTACAACCTCTTTTCGTCTCTCCCTCATCATGTCCAAGATCTCCGAACCATGCACATCTAATAGCTTCGTCATCTGAGAGGACAGGTGGCGGTCTTTTGTCTGCCAAAGCTCTGTCAGAAACTCGAAGATAGTGGAGAAGCCTGACCCTGGGAGAGAAGCCAAGACATCTTGAATGCGTCTCGAACTGTCTTCAAGTCGTGCCTTCTCGGTCGCTTGTGCTTGTGCCGCGTCTCGGAGCTCTCTCTCTGCTACCAATGTCTGCTGCGCGGTTGTAACTTCTGCTGCTGTTTGGAGAACGCGTCGAAGGCGAGGCCGCTTCGCAGGAGGGCTAGAGATAGAAACAAAGTTCTCGTTGACGCGTTTGCGTTTCGGAGAGCTCATTATAGCGAGATATGGGTTCATGAAGTTCGAAAAGCGGGGAACGGTCGTCAAGCGCGTCTCTTCGCGCGCGCGTCGGTCACAACGTCACAGAGCGTGATTTTTTTTACCAAACGGGGGAATGTCGGACTTTGAATTCTCGTGCGCAAGCTCATGATTCAGTTCTTCCAGTCTACACGCAACGATTTCCTCTACACACCCCTCCCCTGCTGAGTTGCGTGTAGCTGGACACGAGTCTAGGCTCGTACCGAAGATTGTTGAATATTCCTACGCTCAGCAGTTGGCCCCAAGCAGCCCGAAACGGGCGACCATCTTTCTTTCAGTTTCGGTCGGACGCTTAGCTCTGGTCAAATCAATTTGCTAAGTCAGTATATATTGTTACGGCTTACATAGAGGTCGCCGCGTATAACGCGGTTGCCCACGACGTGCAGTGCGGGGCGAATGAGCCACGAAAGAGAGAGCACCGCGTCGGGTATTGTCGCCGCGCAGCGCTCCTTTGTGTGCTGGCAGAGATCGTGTTGCCAAACCAATGGCATGCAAGGAAGCAAGACCGTGCAGTACATGTAGCACAAACAAATGTCAGCTCTTACCTCTATTCCCCAACGGACGCGGTCATGTTGTGGTGATGGGACGACATAGGAGAGTTGCTCTGAAAGGGCAGGATTTGCACCGGTCCGGACGGTACTTTTCAAGCGCTAATTGTGGCGCTTGCCAAAATTCTCAAGCAGTCTACAGCCAACGAAGGATTTCTTGCAAAAAAGCAAGATATTTCGCAGTGTGACTCAAACAGTTTATACAGTGCCGTATCAGAAGCGTAATTGATGTCTCTAAAGCCAAGCAGGCACCCTACCTTTCACGACCAGCCCTGAGAAATCCGCCGACAAATGGCCATCTCTGTGGCTCCGAATCCAGTAGCCCACACTGAATGGACGAGAGTTGTAGGCGCGAATGGCCGCTGCCCTATCTTCAAGTACACGGAGTTGTAGTCAGCCTATTGGATCAGAGCCGTTGCATTTCGTGGTGTCCGCAGCCGATAGCCACCTGCAGTTCCCGTCTCGGGCTGTCTCTTACTGTTCGTCCTGTGGCAAGGGCAAATACTGCTACGGACGCGCGGGCTAAAGAAGTGGACTGCAACGACCATACTACGTTCAATTTCCAGGTATGCATCCTGCTGTCAAGATTGTCATGTCGGCGCAGGCTTCTGGCAAAATTGAGAGGCAGTGCCAACGCCCCGCAATAGAGACTTACAGAGGATCGTGAGTGACGCGCACTGATGGTTGTCACCTTGCAATAACCTTGGCGAAAGGGCAGCGCATCGCTGTGCTCCCCGGAATGGCTCCGAGATTCCTATAACTTGGAGGCGCCGCGGTCCGAAGTCCTCGTCTTCCGAAATATGCCCGCCCGCGCCAGTGTTGTCAACACCGCCGCAGCGGACTGGGAACAAGGCCGACAAAGAGCGCATCACAGGGAGCAAGGCGCGATGAGAAATAACATATGGGCATTTCACGTACGTATATCAGAGACAAAAGGCGCGGTAGAGGTCTGGACAACAAGTAAGTCAAGAGATAATGGCGAGGCACGAGAGAACTTGAATATGTCCGTAGTGTGCTTGACAGCAGAAGGTGGGGAAAATATGAGCGAGAGCTATAAGGAGTGTTGGCGGCTCGCAGCCTGAGTCGGGAGAAACGGGGACCTGCAAGGAGAGTGACGTTTTTGTTCGAACCGGTAGAAAAGGTTGAGTGCGGGTGATATGAATACGGTTGCCTATCCCCTCATGAACACTCTGGCGGCATGCATGTTAAGTTGCCGGACTGTGGAATATGAGCGCGTGTCCGTTTTAAGGAAACAGACATAGAGTATCGCGCTGTGTAGAAGAACGCCCAGCAGAAGAAAGGGCAGATGAGCTGTGTCGGCGACACGCTGGGTATTCTGGCTCAGTCCTTCGCTAGACATCTCAATAATCGAAGCTGCTAAGGTGAAGAAGAACGCCCTAGAAAGAGGAGCGCAATGCACAAAGTAAGCGGGAAATATACGTCCAGGTCAGAGGGGCACGCACCATAGCAAGGTTCCAAACAAAGCGGCGGAGATGAACGTCATACGACGTGCCACGGCCTATTGTGAGTCCGCAATAAGTGTAGCATATAGGGTGGGAGGAATTTAATTAGACAGATGATGAGTGTCGTCGTCGCACGATGTCAGAAACAAGGAAACGTACCGGTGTCCAAACGCATGACGTACCAGCCCAGGTGTGGTTGGTGGTAACTTTCCCACCACAGGCGAGATTTATAAGGGAGGTTTGAATCCACATGGCCCATGCAAGATGGACAATGACTGTGGCCCACGTGGAGCTGGGAATTCGCGCATCAACACCGAGGACGACTCTGCCGGAGGGCAACATTGCGATGAGTTTGGCCGTCAATCTAAATGAAGATGGACGGATAAGACTGACCTGGTTGAGAGGGCAATAAAGTGCACAAATGATTACCGAAATTGGATGTCTAACCATTCTGAAGTATAGTTCTGCCGTCTTCTGAGTATTTTGAGGTTTTCTTTGGCTGGCAGATGACGCATTTTGGCCGCGTCCCAACCGTCTTTAATTCCAGGTTGTACCTCTGCCTCGCCAAAGCAAGAATCGAGGTCTTCAAAACCTGCATAAACGTCAAAGGCTGTACAAAGGCCCAAAAGGACCACTCTCTCGTAGAGCTCGATGAAGGACGAAGGGACCAAGTCTGCTCCGGCGGAGAAGAGGTTGTGGCCAAAATTGATAACCGAGTCGCGAAATACGGATTTGTAGCTTGCATCTTTTTGAGCTAACGCGATAAAACGTTGATCAGCGAGAGTGCATGAGGATACGACGCAAGAACTCACCGATGTCGCAGTCGTCTGCTGCAGCGGAACCTAGGTCGACGACCTGGAGGGGAGCGGATTGTTGCATGGGGTGTGGTATCGAGTGTGTGAGGATGTGTCGGATGTCGAACGAAGACGTTGCGAAGAACTTGTCAGGCCTTTTATACGGCACCTTGAAGCTTTGGCCCGGGCCACGCGCTGCCAAATCTGGTCAACTTGCACCGGCGTACGCACGGCTAAACCTCGTCCAGACCTTCGCAAATAAAATTTACTGTGATAGCGATGCACGCATGTGGGTGTCATCGCCCTACATAGATTGGATAGCCTGAAAGGCCAATTTTGCCACACCTGTCGGAGACAGATGCCGCGTAGACCACGCTAGATAAAACAGCCTGTGGGAGTGGCAGTGCCATGGTGCACCCGAACGTACTATGAGCCAATACTCGCAGCACCGTCGCGCGCCAGCTTGAACTCGCGAGTCTTCAATAGCCAAATAAGACAAGCAACACAAAGAAGAAATATCCGGGGCTCACCAAGAATATTCGCCAATCTGTAATACTTTCGATACACTGCTTCCTCCTAGGCATGATTCTATCCTCGCGTGTCGGTAGTGTTGGGCATGGGCATGCGGAGTTAAGTTAGTTACAAGGCCTCAACGAATGACACGGTCCGCAGGGAAAAAACGCCTCGTGTAAGCACTCGTCCTAGCCATGGCAACTGAACGAATATCTATTTTTTCAGTAGTCAATACACGAGCGCCACATGTTCAGAGTCGCATATCGATTCGTAGACTAAATGACTCGTTAGTGCGTTTTCACCGGCGAGGGGCACTGGAAAATGCACACCAATTCTTCACTTGAGTTGTATCGCTCGTGAGCGAATATAATACAATGGCTCTATTTGAACGGGAATGCCCTAGTTATTGTTAGCAGCTGCACGTATGCGGACTCTCGAGTATACAACATCAGAGCTCTGGGTTGAGCAGTGTAGACGCCCGATACACGAGAAAATTGGCTGGTCGGCATCTACAAGCGCTCAATCCGGCTTGCTCGACGACGACGACGACGACGACCTATTCGTCTTGCGCCAGATCTATACCAAGAGGGCGAAGAAGGTAGACAATGAAATTCAGTACTAATCGTAATAACACGCATGTAGGCTTTGTTTCAACAGCGAGCCAGCTTACACGATGAGAAGGTCTACTCCGCAACACGCCGTGCAGTGGCATCGCAAAGTCGTTGAGTGTCCGTCCCACGCTAACATGCAGACGTGAAATGCATCCTGGTTGTACGAAGACGATGAAGTATGCTATATGGGAACATCTTGTGCGTTGTTTGTCTTGCTCATTCCGCTCTGGTCTCATCATCAGCCCGCAGGTCTTTCATTCACTCGCTCATCTGGGACACATCAGCAGTGATTCGCGGGTTGTCTCAGGTTCTCTCGTCGCTCATGCCTACAAACGACGGATTCGATTCCTCAACTCGATGCGGCCGCAAGAAACGACTATGCGCGTCCTCCAGGCCAATGTTCGCGCGCACACGGGATGATGTTTGGCGATGATCTGTCTCCCAGGGCTACCGTGACCTGAGCAGTCGCCTGGCGACCGATAATCCAAGGTCATACTGAGGTGCATTCGAAGAGGTGCGTTCAAAACGTCGTGAGATACCACACAGGCCACTGAACATGTTCCTCGTTGACAGGTCCTCTACGCGACGACCACAATGTACTCTCAGAGACCAATACATGCCCAGGTGGGGTATCTCTCAGGCAGCGAGGGCGATACTGGAGATCCAGAGCCAGTTGATGCGTGCAGCAACTCGTGCAGTCAAGTTTGAATGGTTGTCGCGGACGAATACAAACGGTTGCAAGCAGTAAAGCAAGACTGCGTCATCCAGCGCGGCGGTCACGCACGGCTCTTACTCTCCGGCCTGACCGACTGCCTCTAACGATCTTTCGACGCCTATGTGACGGCCACTCACGTGCCTGCTACTGCCTGCTATAGATGTATCTACATCCTGATATTCATGTAACATTACAAATCAAGCGAGCATTTCGCGGTTCTGGTTGCTAGAGCAAACAATCAAGACTGGCTGCGCGTTCTGATTGTTCGAAGGAGCAATCAAAGTGATCGAATTCATGAGTAGCAAGTACATGGTCCGAAGCAGTACTTATTTTCTAAGCGAAATGAAGATTCGCGGATCCAGCGGCATGAGGCTTGGATGGTGCCGCCTAGTCCGCGGAGACGCGAGTCCATAGGGACCCACACTGGCCACATCGAAGCCGTCCGGCTAATATCAAGGGTATGATATGAGACGAGCGAGCGATCGCATTGGACGCGTGTTGTGCGGCATCGTTACAAGGGTGTCGATAGCTGCTTCCGTCAGGTCCACAGTGCGCGCGATGGGTCGGCCGAGTCGGGGGACTCACTGGGATTTGCGGGGATTTGCTGCTGAGCTTTTCGATCCAGATCTGCGTGAGCGCGGGCGGTGTCCAGCAGGTGTCAGAGGGCGATCATCTCGTTTGAGTGTATCAGCGGCGGACATCAAGCAGTGACTCACCGGAGTCCATTCCGCAGTCTCCCAAGATGACACTTGGTCTGCTTCTTGAGGTCAGTATGGATGCCCTGGCAATGCGTTTTGAAGATCCTATGGTGCAGAACATGAATATAACGAGCCAAGATAAAACATACGCGTCAACGACCTCCGGCACGAGATCTCCTGCATCTTCCTCCAAAATACGGGTTCAGCGACTCTCAGAAGCAAGGGCAATCGTAATTTACGTCCAGGAACAGTCGGTACCGAACGCGGTGGCCCTTTCGGGAAAGCGGATCTCGCGACCGAATCGACGGAGAGGCCACGATCGACGATCGTCCGGGGACGCTTGGCGCGACGCGTCGGCCTGTCGAGTCGACGCTGGTGTTCGTCCTCTTCTCCGTGAAGCGGGGGTGTCGTGGAGGTCGTGGCGAACTTGCTTGGCTTCGAACCACAGACGGTCGACGGAGTCAGGACGATACCCATCTTGGAGGCAAAGATGCAACATGCGTCACAGCTGGGCGTTCAGAGACGCTTATACGAGTCAAACGTGATCTTGAAAGCGACGACCGAGGAGGAGCTTCATTTAGGCGCCAACAACCCTTCACAGAACCATTGCGCTTACCTCGACACCAGAATGACCTCCACCGATAGCTTGCCGCACACACCCCCTCCTTGCCAGAGTGCCATCCTCACTTCCGCCGACGCAATCCAAGGCACTGTGCAGAGACGAAATAAAGCCAAATTCGCACCTTCATCCACGCTTGACATTGATTTCGTAGACGATGAAGACTCCCGCGAGAAGGCTGTCCCGAGCAACACGTACACAATCGTCCTCGACAGTCGTACCCATGGGGGGTCGCTTCCTGGATGCACATGAGCTGTAGAGGGCTTGGAGTGAAGGGGCTTGGTTGGAGGGGTCGTCGAGCACTGGCGCTAGAAAATTTTTCTGGTCAAAGGATCGGCGTCCAAATTGGGAAGACACCATCAATACGTCAATAAGCACAAACATAATGTCGAGCTGCAGCTGAGCATGGACGACCTGCCTACTCTTCTCGTTCCACAGCCCGTCCACACCATCGCACACCCAAAACAACTACACAGTTGTGTGTTCCCATTATACTGCACTCATCTTGCGCCATTATACTGCTGCACGAGCGACCTCCCAACTCCTCACGATTCACGCGATCATGGTGGGCCACACAGGTACGTATCGCGTCAGTACTTTCCCGCAATGGCACTCACGCGTACCGGGATAGCTCCAATTATTCCTCTGCATACCGAGGCACATATTCTTCCTGCAAAGCTTGCGAACTACAAAGGCGTTCGGTTCCTCCAGAGGGGACCTGACCACTCTGAGCGGAGTGTACGGTCCGCATGCAGTATCGTCCAGACAGTCGTCCATCTTCCTGTCTACAACTTCGTCTTCAAAATCGTGGTATTCGGGCTATATAAGACGCAAGTCCAACGCCTTACGGCCCTGAACGCGTCCACGATGGAATGTCAGCTCCCCGGCGTCGAGGAGACTTGGGCTGAGGTACCCATCACGAAAGAGATGGCGCGCAATAACTTTCAGGCCTTCGAAGACAAACTGGCGAAGTTCCGAAAGTTTAAATTATATGTTTCGACCGTCATTTTCGGGTGCGTCATATATATTCATCTCTCCATGCCGAGCTAACGTTCGCGGTCATGGCAGCGGATCGTCATTCCTATGCGCGCGCGGAGGCGAAAGCGAGGTCTCTGTAACTTTGGGAACGTCTGGGATGCTGTGCTCAGTTGCATTTGTGGGCCTCATGCTCAAGCATACGTCCAGCCTCTCTGCCATGAAGGGTCTGCCCGGGGCACATACGGTTTGGAAGAAGGTTCGTCGCTTTTCTTGCCTGCTATCGCCCTCACAGGAATTCGTCTGACGGTCAATAATTGATATCACAGTATGCCGCATCGTGTGAGGGTCCCGCCTCATTTAATGCGGCCGCCGCACTCGCTCTCCCGCTGATCTGGGGTGGTTGGTACGTCTTTATGTTTTCGCTGGCGCGTTCAACTATCTCATTTTCTACAGGTGCACTCTAATCAACATAACAACCTTCGTATGCCTGATGTCCGAACGGTCGCACGATACTGTTCCCCGATTGAATGGGTTTACCAAGCTGCATTGGACGGCCAGCATGATCCTCGTCCTGATCATCATCCTCGGGACCCTCTCCTACGTCGCACATCACAGATTCATGGAGAAGATGAAAGCGGACGTGTATAACTCTGACGAGACCGATGTTATACCCGTCGGAGACGATCGTACAACGAATTGTGACGACCTTGTGGACCCGCACCCGGTAAGCATCCGCCCGTCACATGCGCCACCACGAGGGCTAAACAGTGTTCCAACTTCAGATTCGCTCGATGGAGCCCTACAAGCGTACTGCCAAGATGCTAGCATGAATCACACCTTACTACCTTCTATCCTTCCGGATAACGTCTTAACTATGACGTCCGGCGTGGCAATTCTCGGATTTTTTGACATCACTTCCTTCCTACATACCCGCATCTAGATATTTTTATTGTAACTCATCTTTTTCCCATACCACTTTTCTGCCTCGCCACATCTCTTCACTGGACTTTTCTCCACCACATCTGCTCCGACACAAACCGTATATCCCTCGTTCTCCGCCACTGTAGCTTGTAGTTCCACACATAATACAACCAAAACTAGAAATTCGCTTTCGTTGTTCGCGAAGACTGCTACGTGGTATCAAATTTTGAAGACAAGGTAGAACGCGAGCTCACGTTGTCTCGATGATCTCTCTGAGCCCCATTGATACGCCAACTATGGCGTTAATTCGACTTTCTTGTCGGAACCGCGCGCTTAGACCTAACCCAAGTTTCGCACTAGGGTTGGAAATCAACACTCGATGTACCGCCCAACCACAAAACATTTGTATGTTCCAACAGGCCGAGAGGACCCTCAAATAAACTGCCTCTTTCTTTGCGTACTTGCGAAGCTTTGGTGCTGTTTTCGGCTACGGTACAGCCTCGAGGCGGTGGCCTGACACGTGACTGCGCACATTGCCGGGGCGTCAATACCTTTTCCGCGAGAGCAGTGAACACGGTAGCGGTAGCAAGTCGCCACGCATCATCAATGGTATCATCCCGAACCGTTCTTTATTACAATGGAGTAACCATATATATTACACACTAGAAGAGGATTCGCGCCCAGTGTTCGTCTCCTACAGGGAGCAAAGAATTCGACTCTGGATTGTCTTGTATGAAGATGTGAATGGTATCGATTGTGTATTGATGCAGTAGGCAGTGGTCACAACGCATGATCGAAGCGAACAACGAAACACTAACAAATAATTATGCTCCTACGATGTACCAACACAATTTAATCAGTGTAGCCGGCGGTGGATGTAACAGTATGCGCATACCGATCAGCTACGGATTTGAGATCCAGTATGCACACTTGTCGCCGCAGCCAAAGCAGGAACGGGATCAATACTGCCCAGCACCGGATGCTCCTTCGCCTCGCGTTTCGGTTTTCCGGGCGTTCTCCCGAGCGTTGAGAACCAGTAGGAAGTAATCGCGACGTAGTAGATCATCAAGAGCGCGACAATGCCTACAATGATTCCGGTGATGTGGCGAGTTCTGTCGGTCACAGGCGTGGAAATCACGTATTCAGGTAGGTATGCCGATGCAATGATGGAGATTTGGGTGAAGAAGAAGAACATAAACTCCCTAGATAGCGATATGAGATTTTGTATGAGACACCGGCAGTCCATACCACCTACCAGCCACACAGCGCAAGAGGAACAGCGAGAAGCAGCTCGGTGTCTTTGGACGGTTGCTTGGCTGACTGGGTAGAGTTCTAAGGGAAAGACCAGGTTAGATCAAAGGAGTCAAAATCTACGTTTCCGTACACTTGCCCAAGTATAGACCACCTCCGAAGGACGATCATCCCACCTCCACGTTATCACGCATCGTAATCCCGCGACTGCCATTACCGCGAGAAAGAAGCAGAAAGTGATGTTGTACAGCGTTTCAGTGACAATATTCGGGGCTTTGGCACTCTCTTTGTTGTCGGACGAGGCACTAATAAACCACAGAGTCAACATCGGCGAGGCATGCAATCTCAGGCAGTTCACTCACCCAATCATTACCACGCTAATAGCAACGAGCATAAAGTTGAACAATGTGTTCTTCTCCACAAACTGGGAGACCGCGGCCTTCAGCTGACGAAGTTCCTCCTCGTCCTTTGGCGGAAGGACAGGTGACGTGACCTCGAAGGACTTGTACCATCCCATGTCGTAGATATTTGGCAAAAGCGACGACACGCCGAGAAGTACGACATATCTGTACAAACATCTCCAGGTCCCAATGATACCATCCCGACGACGGCTACTGCCGACTGCTGCTGCAGCCAGAGGATTGATCGTGGGAAGCACGGTAGTTTGAGGGCCGTGCGCTGGAGACGATGAGCATGAGCACACAGATCGTGTCACTCGACGACAGGAGGCAGCTCACCAGTTAGATCTGTCATCTCGATGGACTCGCCCGCGGATGGCATGACGCGCGACATGGAATCTGATTGGAAGGCAAGAGGGTGATAGAAATGATCAAGAGGAGATTCTCCCCAAGTAGGGCAGGCGTGTGGGCAGAAAGTGAGAGGGAGGAAGGAGCGGCACACCTTCTGAAGGGCTATGCTAATGCGACCTCGCGTCGCTACATCATGTGACGAGCACAATGGAAAAGACCAAACAACTCGAGAAGGAAAGAGTTTGGTTAAGTGGACCCTCTTACCCGTATCGAGACACAAGGCAAGGACGCTCTCCGTGCCGCTCGCTTCCGCTGGCTCCTCCGAGTTTGTACTTACTCGATCTCAAAGGCTGTATAAGCTTAAGTCCTACTGGTCGCTAGGAGCACGGTTGTCGGGTTCGCTGCTTCAACCCCTTGACCTTGTGCCGATATGACTACCGCCAGATGACGGTAAGGCACCAGGGCTATTATGCCACATTCACCAGTGCATTTGAAGATATCCGATCACCACGACGGTGCGAACTAGGATGCTCCCCAAGGGTTCCCGCTCCCACACGGGTCGTTCGGAGGTCGTCCAGGGTCAGATCGATAAGGTTGCGCAAGAGAGAAAAAGAGTCCGGTGAGGGTAGCGCCGCTCAACACGTCAAGGTAGAGTTGCAGAGACGGAGATAGACGTTGAAAACAAAGTGTTCTCGGTAGGTGATGCTGTCTGTGGTCAGAGACGTCGGGCGACGCGTCGCCGACAACTTTGGGCGACGCGTCGTGATAGCCGCTGTCCCCCAGGGCCCACGATCTCCAGAAATGAGCGGCCGTCCTCAGAATGTCTGAAAGACACACAGTGATATACTGCGCAAAACTCCTCACGCAGTGGTGGTCAATACAGCTAGCAGCTTCCTCTATGGTGCGTAGAGGTGTGCAGGCGCAGGAGAAACCGAGGCGAGACTTCCAGCTGGCGCGTACCTTTCGAAGATCAGTCTATGTCATTTTCGTTCATGTTATGACCCTCTATATATGCTCGTGGACGCTAGTCGACGTGCGCGAAACCGTGGCGCGTACCTCGCGTTATGGGGCACCTGTCTTCGCATTTCGGAAATTAACGTTGGACAACTCCCGATAGACCCGCAATCACTCGAATCTCCGCCTTCTCGCAGACCTGACCATGCTGGCCGCACTTCTCTGTCGATCCATCATCCTCAGTGCCTTGCCTCTGGCGATTGCGAAGCACATCGACCAGACCTGTAGCAGACGAAGTCCCATCTCGTAGCAGCCAATCTGCATTCGCGCATGTATGATGAGGAACATTCCGTCGTCTTCCACAAGCCTGAGCAACGACACGAGTTATTCGTGAGTCTGGTTTACTAGAAGTTGTAAGCATTAGACCGCAACGAACTACATCTGTGACGATTGCTATCTGCAGACGCTCTTCAGCTTCCGTATTGTGTCCCTGCGTGACCACCAGGAGGAGACATCGAAGGTGCAAGTGCGGCTGATTTCGAACGTTCAGTCCGCAACTGCGCAATAAATGTACCTGTACGTACCAGTTAAGCGTGCATTCTGGGACCGGTACTCAATCCCGTTGCTACGAGAGGAGAAGGCGAGTCAGTGTCGACACCTGACTGGCTTCTCATCCCGTTGGTCGTACTGGTCGGCTTAATCTCATGTGACAAAGCAGAGAAAAAGTAGGAGGTCACTACGACGATTAAAACAGAAGATAGACCAACGGCGCCACAGAGGATTTTGGACCAGGTGGCCAGGGTAGGAGTACCGGAGCCGTCTGCAGCTTTGGACGCTTGAGAGCAGATACATGCCGATATAAGAAAGAGAAACGACCTGGATGGACGTGTCAGAAATTGTTGAACGAGAGAAACGATGAGAAAATGATGTACCAGAACGTCAACGCGGGGGGAACAGCGATCAACGTCTCTACGTTCAAGCACGCCCATTGCGAGGCTCGAGCAGCATTCTGCGAAGTACAAGGTTTCAGATGGGACAGAGCAAATTCCTGACAGTACATACTTTAGCCCATAGGTTTGGCAACTTAGGCTTTTCAAAATAGAAGACAAACATCTGCGACGCCGCGGCAGCGGTTGCCCAGCACGAGAACCAAATACTCATCCCGGCGAATGCCTTCGCAGGGGCGCTTTGTGCTGATACGATGAGGGCGCATCTAAACAAGGTATCGTGACGGTTAAGCATGTTTTACAGGTCATTGTTGTGCTAGCTGTACTTACCCGAGAAGAAAGGCGCAAACACACCCGGTCACCTCACAGAGCGCGATAACTTCGCCCTCGAAAGTTTTGAAAGCGCCGTTGAACCGGTTGATGGTGTGCGTGTCTGGGAAAGCGTTAGGCCTATCCACATTGAACGGTTCATACCATCGAGTTTTGATGCGATGCGACAGGAGCGACGGGAATCCGAATAAAAAAACAAAATTGTAGCATGCTGCCCACACTACGGCGCTCTTCGAGTGTCCATCGTCCCTGGTGATGACTGAAGTAGGTACCGCAGCAGGCGGGGGGTTCTGCGCTGGGACAGAGTCAGGTCAAAACACCAGCTGAGGTCACGAAGCCCACCGGCGAAGCTTTACCTGTCGACGTGGACATCTGAATGGCCGCCTATAATGGCTCAATCACCGAAGAACTCTGGGCAACAGATGCACGAAGAAGCGAACGTCGTCTAGAGCGGCGGAAAGCAGGCTGCGAGAGTGGGGAGGAGTCACAGCGAATGCCAGGCTTCTGCCAGGCTGATACGGGCTTGGATGATTCGGGTTTCGTGCATCGCGTGATGAGCACAATGGTGAGCTGGAAGAAACCAAACAACTTCAGAAGGAAAGAGTTTGGCGTTGTGGACCCTCTTACCCATATTCAGCCCGCAGTGTAATACGGCGCCTTCGCCATGCTTGCTTGCTTCTGACCATGTACATGCTCATGCCAGCAAACATATCGTTGTCCCGTTGCAGAGGGGCAGCCTTTTTCGCACTCGTGGTCGTACATCTGGTGCCATTCTGGCTGGTACTACCTGCTTCTGCTTCCTCGGAGTCCTAATATGCGGTGCGTCTATCTCGGTAGGGTCCTGTGAAATGACATTGCAGGTGAAGTAACGCTCCGAGCATGCTAGAGAGAGGAGAAGTCGGCAGGTTGGTCACTGCAGCGTTTTCTTGCAAGATCGGTAAGGCCCTCATACGTCTTACACGCCCGAATGTACTGACCTTCGTAGTCGTCAAGACCTCAACCCGCTCATATGCTACTATCCACCCCTCGCCGTATCACTGACGTATTCGGTCCAAGCGCACCAAGGTCCCCTACGGCATTTTGGGCAATCCCTCGGCTAGGAAGCGATGAGCGATGCGGGGCAGCTTGTGATTGCACTTCCAGGTGGTCCATGGTTATGTCGCAGGGGAGAATCAACGACTGACAGCATATCGGGCTGTTGTGGATGGAGTTACGAGAAGGGACATGGACGCTTGGAGCAAGACGTGGCCGGCGCGCGCTGTTGTGGGTCGTTGTGGACCGACTCGGCGGAAAGGCCACGTTACCCTCAATATGGGTCAATGTCGGTCACCGTTCATTGACTGGAATTTATCACCCTTCGGGCCCGCCGTGAACGCTACGAAGGGTCGCGTGGTTTCTTGCGTTCGGTTCCATTTGACAACCCTACTCCCAGCGTCCTACTAATCAGATTGTGTCTCGTAGCGATCCAGGGCACGAAGATCGTACAAAGACAGTCTATCTTCTTCTAAGGCAGAATCCTGATATCTCGGACTGACGTTCACATGACAGAAATCGATGTAGAAATGATATTGCACCTGTTTCGTTCGCTACAGAAGGGATCTTGTTGTCGATCGCCGTTGTCATACGTCCTGCTTGGCTCGAACTATTTTGATAACGATGTATACTCTCGTATGATATCGGGAAGCTGAATTTTCACAGTTTTCGATAGAGCCGTAATTCAGGGTGCTACGAAGGCAAGGAACGGTTGCCAGATCTTGGGACGATCGGGATAAGAAAGCAGTAGTATTGTAAAACGGCAGATCTACAGTCTCTCGACAAACGGAGAACTACCTTGACTAAGCGCATTTCCGATTATCTCGACAGTATAACATCTGCGAGCGTGCGCTTTTGACGAAGATCCGTTCTGGGCACAAACTTCAACGAGCCTTGATCATGCGGGAATAAGATGAGTATGTAACGGCGACAGGGCGGAGGTAGAACATACCATTTGGTCAGCGGCGATTGCGTCGACGGCGTCTGCTTGTCGAGCTCGACGAGGAAGTATTATCCCTGACAACGGATGGCCCTGCCACGGCATCGGCTAACCGACTTGTCGTCTGCTTGACAGTAATGGATTTCGCATGGGGCGACGAAAGTGATATGAAGGCTTTAGCCGCGAGCCCAATAGGCACGGGAGGTAGAATAAATAGGAGCTTGAGGATGGCGCCAGTCGAAGGTGCCCACGCGATGACTGCGTGCGGTGCACTCTGATATAGTTTGTCGCTGTAATCCGCCAGAAAGTATGACACTAGTTGCCTTGGCAGAGACGTTAACGATTGCAGGAGAATAAGATACAGCCGACGTACCAGCCCAGAAGAGCAGGAGGAATAGCGAGGAGCATCTCAACGTTCGTGAACAGCGAGCTGGAGGCTCGGATAGTGTTCTGATATTCAACAAACAAATGAGCTGGGTGCATTGCGATAGTTTCGCAAAACACGTACCATGGCCCATAAGAAGTATGCTTCTGGTGAGTGATCGGCCGTGTATGTGACAAAAGCTTCTATTCCCGCGATTCCAAGGCTCATCGTCCCGAGCAGCATGCTGATAGTGTTGAGATTCTTGGTGACAAGGTTAGAGCGTTGCACGTTAAGCATCAATAAACTACATGTCCAGAGTATCAAGTTAGCTGGGTCGATGCAACACCTGCACGGCGGCTGCTCTCACCCTAGACTGTAGACATTACAAAACATAATCCACAGATTGAGCCGACAAGAATTCTTTACGAAGCGTTGGAACTCGGTCTTCATTCGCTGATGGCTTGGTTTGTCGGTGAAGGCGGAAGGCGCTGTGAAAGAGTTTCGCCAGCGCGCATCATGAGGCCAGCCTTTCATCAAAGACGGTTGTCCGAGAAGCACGATGGTCCTGCACAAGAAAGCGAGGATCTGGCTTATAACCCGATGCTTGTTGTAGGTGGACATCTGAGCGACGGGAAGGGCAAATGTCTCGGAGCTGTGAACTAAGACGACGCGAGCTGAGTGTCACTACAGCAATAGTATCACAGATAACAAAAAGCTCACTCTCCATGTTCATGAGAGGCCGCACGGATTCGTGCGTCCTGCTAGGCGGCATGTCACGCTTGAGCGAAAGTCTCTGAAAAGGTCGTTAGGCTCGTGAACAGCGTTCGTGCTTGGGGAGCGTTGACGCGTTGATGGAGCTTATAAAGGACTCGTGGGGGTCTGTGCATCCTCGTGTGGGCCTCGGTCGCGTGTATGTACCATGTGATACTATCTCGACTGCCATGGCGAGCTAGAAAACAACGCAGCTTGAGCAGGAAACAATTTGGCCTTGTGGACCCTCTTACCCGAATTTGGGACTTGTTGTGTGCCTCTGATTATCTGATTATCCGCTCTCCAGATTCGAATGTACTGAAAACACACACACAACGATGCGCGCAGGAGCGTGAGCGTATGACTATGCGCGAGCAAGATGCCAGACATACTCTGGGGAGTCGTTACTGCATGTTAGGACAGTATGTGACCTATGTCAAAGCAGCAAAGCGATTCGTGTGCTATGGTGGCGTCTTCTTTGTGCCAGAGGGACTGGAACGCATGAGATGTTAGAACGGGCTGCGAGGTGTCGAAGTGCAACAGAACCTGGCTAGGACATCGACGATGAATGGGACAGCATGATTGGCTCGGTAGTTTCCGTGATTCCATCATCCCACGTATGTTTTCCTGCGCGGTCCACAAGTTGAGGCTCACTCACCTTGTTCTCCACTTACATACTCTCAACTGCCTGATGACCACAGCGAGTTCCCGCGAACGCGCATTCGATGAGCCACAGCGGTATGTGCAGCGAATCGCTGTACATGTTCATGCAAGCGGCGCGCGGCCGAGCACCGTTTCTTCATGTTCGTTACTGTTCATAGCGTAATCTGAGACCGATTTCTCAGCATTAAAGGTGTGTCCCGATGTTACATTCGTCGTTGAGATCTTGCGGTTTGCTGAGACTGACTGGGATATACAGCAGCTCTGCCATATATATATATTATATGAGTCTTCCTTTGCGAGCTAATAAACTCGGCACCCGTTTCACCATCATGCAAGCTCGCGAGTCGGTACACATCACAGCGATCATCTAAAGCTCCATACTTCGGTGAGTATGCAGATTCGTCCACGGCTTTCCGCAATTTCTGACTCTGTCTTAGCCTCCGAGTCGTGATTTCTTTTGAGATCATTCAGCATCCCTTGCATGCGTTGCAAGCATAAACACGAGCAACGGCGGCGGCCGCGTAAATGACTCGCGTACGCTATCTCGCGCTTGCTTAGACCTTCATATTGTGCTGATTCGTCCCGGCCCTCACACAGTACTCTGAAAACCTCACGGCTATCTCTGTATCACTCGATATAGAAGCACCGCGTTCTGCCTTTCAAAAATTAAATGTGGTTGCGCGCGGCGTAATTTGCATATCTGGCCGACCTGCGACACACGTGCCGGCCTGACGCGCTGCGACTCCCATACGTACTACTAGTACTACGAAGCCTAGCCGTCTTCTCGGGCGGTTCGTATACATATGGTTTATAGCGCTTGCCGGTATCGGGTGTGGCACCGGCAAAGATGCTTGGAGCACGTGCAGGGAATAAATGTCCATAGGCGGGCATGCAGCGCACTGCAACAGCATGGTGTCCACGGGTCATCGCCATCGATTCTCCTCCGCCCTTCCCTCATCGCTACCATGCACTCACCGACATCCTTCCCGCTCTTCTCTTCGTTTAGGGAGTTCGTGACCTACACCACAACCGTTGTGCGGACTGGAGAGCAAGCGAATGTTCACCGATCACAATTACCGCGGCGCAAAGCAAGCACCGCCTACCATCGGCTGTGCAAACCACCTTTCTGATCGAGACGTACGACCAAGCCTGTTCGCAATGGCCCTGAACGAGGTGAGTGCTGTCCTTTTATAAAAACACGTAAGCTGAACACCGATGATTTCTCCCAGCATTGCTCTTCAAGGTTTGGTTGGTCCCTCCTAGTGGAGAATTCTTTTTTATGCTGGGCGAAGACGACGAGTGAGCAGCGCCCCTCTTCCCCGTGGAACTTTCGTTCGAACCTGCGGAGCTGAACCAAAGCGACCCCCTTGTCGGTCTCGTCCCTCAGGGCACATCTCGATCTCAGGTGCAGTGGTGCTTGCACACTCCGCCGCAGTCCAGTCATAAAACCCACATCCATACCTCCCATCTCCCTTGGCCTTTGGGTTCATATCATTCTCAATCGACCTCCACAACGTCCTCGCCCATGTCCCTCCCCTCCCCACGCCTCGGATCGATCGAGATGCGGACGCTTGCCGGCACCGAGCGCACCGCAGCCGCGCAACGCAGAGGGTACCCCTCCCCATCGAACGCATACCATACCCGACGCGTCGAATACATTCGCGAAACCAGTCGTCTCGGCCCGTGGTTCGCCTTGCCAAACGCGTGGAGTGCATTGATCAACTCCGGTCACATCTTCGGGCCCGCGACACTCCATCCAGTGGCCACAGTGTTCATCAAGTTTTATTCCGATTGCGTCCTGTGCCATTTTCCGTCCATGTACGAACCAGTCATCGAACATATGCTTGCCGTCCTCGACCCCAGTCCGACTTTCCAGGGGCCGTCGGAGTCACTCCCGCCTGAGGAGTTCCATAAAGCATGGGGGTCGTTTGTCCGGGCGCTCGTACAGGAGTGGGTTTGGATGGCAACCCTTTGCTTCGCTGGGCTCATGTGTGTCGTCACGCTACATTTACGCCGTACGGCTGAGTCTGACTCGGCTTCAGTGCCTCAGTAGTCCTTCTACAGGTTCGGCATTTCGCCGGAGACGCGATCGTTCACACACTGGGCATCGTAGCGGCTGCCGCAAATGCCGTATCGACGTTCACCCTCATTGTCTCCATAGTACATGTTCACCACCTTCGGGATCCAGCCAAATCTGAGCGCTGGGAAGCGGTGCGTTTGACGGTCACGACTTATTGTGCCCATGATGGAATGCTGAAGTACTTGGATCGTCCAGGGTGTCCGATACCTCCGGGAGAACGCTACGTTGTGCTCTCCCTCGATTCTTTTATCCATCCCGGCGGCCTGGACGCTTTGGTAAGCCCCCCGCTCGGGCTTCGCACGTGAACCCCGCTAACTTGTCGTTGTGTTTAGGTCCTTCGCTCTACTCGTGGCGTACATTGTATCGTGCGCAGTGCTGCCTCACGGGAATCCGCAGCTCCATGGCGTTCATCAGACTCCAGACGCTCTCCCGGTCGCCTCCAACGTCATCATCTTCCTATTCGTCGTGTTCGCCATCTTCCACGTGGTTGTCAACGGGGCGCATTTCAGGAAAATGGGCTATGACCTGTCGTAGGTGATGAGAAATGAGCGATCTGCTGGTCAGGCCGCTTTGCTGGTCAGTGTCCTCCACTCGCGTGCACTATTCACGTACACTCATATCTGCAAACAGCGACAGGTTTTACTCCGTTTATTTGTTACTGTGCCGCTGCCAAGTATACTTCACCCCATCACATCACGATAGCCCATATCCATCATATCCACTTAATTCCCCCTCTCACACAAGGCTATTTACATGATCATCTGAGGCCGAGCCAACATATCCGCGGATGCTACTACACTGGGTCATATCGGGCATGGGCCCAGATTCCGATTCACCCTGGAGCGGTTAAGAGTACGATAGAGGCATTCCGGCGCCTATCCTTTTTGGGATCTTCTCACGACGCTCGGCCAGATGGCCGAAGCGTCTGCAAGCGCC
>ALYI01003666.1:0-21971 GCA_001969225.1 Ceriporiopsis andreanae CBS 279.92 | reverse complement strand
AAAGTCTTCGGCTTAACAGCGGTCTATATATATATTTTTTTTACTATTACACGGTCTAATTTGTTTGGAAACGTTTTTTGAGGATGTTTAAGCAGCGAATACACTCCCTGTTAACATTTGTTACATTATTTGATCACACTGCGGTCACTTTGTGTGTTATTTATGTGTTTCATATCTTAAATGGTTTCCAAAAAATCTTAAAAATTGAGTATTATTGCTTAAAATGACAATAAATAATTGACTTGGGCGAGGGCACTCCGTGAGGTGTGATATTGTATTATTCAACGAGTTTGGGCAATCATTCTCGAAACCCTAAAGCCTGGTTTGTGGCCGGCGGCTACCATCGGCATCGTGGGCGCTGCATCGGCTCCTCTCGGCAATCGCCGAATTTTCGGAAAATACACTTCTGGCCGCCTCGAATATTTCAAACATTTCCTTCTAATTTTTTAAAAATTGTTTTCGGAACGTACAGCCAGAGTACGTATTGTACAGACGTAAATAATGCTTTTTACATGATGTTGAAGCTAACGAAGTCGTCAAGGGTCGAACGCGAGGCCACCCCGGCTAAGCGCCTCAGACGACACGCGATTTGATTTCATCCACGACCGATCCGCGCTTCGTACACGACTGGCGGATAACCAAATTCGCAATCACGATACGCAGGGAAGCTTCGTACAATGACACCTTGGAGACATCAAGATGTATCCAGTGCATGACAAAAACTCTACGAAGACACTGAGGAGCGGACAGAGCAATTCTAAATGGGAACTATGTCTGCGCAAGAACGAGACAGCTGACGAAGAACATCTAATTGTGGAGGACGTGGGGACTTAAAAGATCGAGGTGGACTTATATGTAGTGAAAAATACAGCGCACTGAAGACAATTGTTTGCGCCACACGTTACAGTCGGTTTCGCCGGCAGCGGACGCAAGCCAGCGTGTTACAGCCTCGGCAGCGCTGTCGGGCTTCAATTAGAAGTGTTCGATAATGAATTTTGCTCTACTTACAAGGAGAAATATAGGGAGCATGAAGTTACAATGCTCGCACCTCCCGCCACCCGAACGATATTGCCAGGACGTGTGTTGGCAATCGTGGTCGTAGCGAAGACGCTCAACTTCCCTCTGCACCATACGGTTGAAGTCCGGTACTACGCGGACAGGTCCAGGGGCAGGAGGAGGGGCCTCGCGGATCTGTCTTTCGACGCGATCTTGAGCAGTCACAACGAGCCGCTGTTCGTCCCATTGCACGCATGTGCACGACTTCCACCGCGCGGTGCACAGGTAACAGAACTGATATCTGCAGCGACACGTCATGTGGAAACAACCATGGGCAAGCTCGACGAGGTGGTTGCAGCCGGGGCAGCGCTTCCATCCCTGCTCCTCGGCCAGCGCAAGCACGACTTCGTCTGACGGAGCGGAGCAGGCCTCGCCAGGGTGCACCTCCGCCTTGCAGCATCCGCACGTGTGGGACGTGCACCTGGGGCAGCGGTAGGCAGTGACGGCCTCTGTCTTTGCGCCGAGAAACGCGGAACAGGTTTGGACGAAGCAATAGACACGGTCGCCCGTCCTATACTCTCGCGCCTTCTCTCTGACGAGGCTCGCTAGCTGGATCGGCAGGTAGCGGCGAGCGAGATCGAAGTCGAACTCTTGCTGGCAGCAGCGGGGAGGGAACAGTTCTTCGTCGTGCGTGATAGTTTCGTAGAGGCTGACCAAACAATCGCGGTCATAATGATGACCACAGGGCGCGCGGAACTCGATGCCACGAATCTTGTCGCCGCATATCACACAATCGTGATATTCGCGCCTGAGAGAAAAAGAAATTTACGACATGAGACAGAGCACTGGACTAGCGAAGGCGACTCACTTCTTAGGACGAGGCGCGTGTAACGCAGGTGATGCAACCTTGGTGGAGGCAGGAAGTTGCACCCTGCTCGACGAAGCACCTTTATTTCCCTCATCCTCTTCGTCGCTGCTACTCGATTGCATGAGAACAAGGGCCGCACACCGGCCCGTTGAAAGACGTACTCATCAGGGAGTGCGAACGACACCCTCACTAGGTTTCTGGATTCTACCGCATCCTCATCGGGCTCGGGGGAAAGCGGCGTCGGAGGTCGACGAGGCGGCTGTCGGCCCTGGTCAAGAGCCAACGCCATCTCGTGATCTCTAGAAGCCCTCTCCTCCATCGTACGGTGCTCCTCCAGGATCGCCGCGTCCATCCGCATCGCCTTCTCAAGCCCGAGCGCGATCTCGAGGTCGCGCGTAGACTGAAGAAGGGCGCGCGCCTCGTCCGCGAACAGCTCAAGGGCCAGCTGATCGTCGGGGAGGGGGACACCGTCCTTGGATTTGCCTTTGTGCGCAGCTTGTAATTCTGCGATGTCGTCCAGGGCGCAGGCCGCTACGGCCTGCACGAGGGCGATTGCCTCGTCATCATCGCCGACGCCTTCCATGATTATTGGGAACTCGATCATTATAATTGGTCTGAGGAGATTTCAGGGGAGGGGACGGGGAAGGTGGGGGTAACAAAAGAGGAGAGGTGCTGCGACACCTTGGGTTTAAGAGTGTGTGAAGCAGACGGCTTACCTAGGGGCTCGCCGCACCGTCCTGGTACGATCGTCCGCGCCGTCGCACGAGTTACCAAACGCTCATGGCAAGAATACTGCCATGGGCAGCTCGGACGCTCTGAAACAGAGATACGGAGACCGAAAAGAGATATCTAGGGTACTTTTGCTAGCACGGCACCTCGCGTCAAGTGACACCAAGCAGTTTCGGGCACTCGCGCTATGACAATAGGTTTACTTAGCTGCAGGGAGGTAGTAAATCGCACAACAGGAGCGTGTGGACAGTAAATAGCGGTCTACACAGGTCAAGCAGAAGCCTGATCTATGTACACTACTCGAATGCCACTTGAAAACGAAAAGACCAAGGAACACGCCCCCAAGGCATTTTCCGGGATTTTCTCGTTTCCTCAGGTTGTACTACAACGACTCGGGCGGCCTTGTCAAAATGTGGCGAGGACGGTATCGTCAGCCTTGAGTTCGATGGCACTAGAAATGCGCCCGGTGTGGAATCGGCGATGTCATTCCTGCGTATTATCTTCACAAAAGCGTGTGGCGAGCCTTCAAAATATGATGATAAACGTTAGCGGTCGCTGTTCAGTGTTAGAAAAACTAGGCGAACGGTACTACGAAGGTTATTGAGACCGGATCGCGGCCGGATCGCGCATCCGTGTGAAGTGACGCGTATATTGTTCCCAACAACCCATTTCTCTGCTCGGACCCAGTCTTCTGCGATGTTCCCAGGGACCAACTGTGTGCCAAGGCGATATGTTAGACTCTGTTAGAGAGCTATCCCATCTCTGAGGTGAGTCGTGAGACATTTTAGAGATGGCGATACAGAAAGCGGGGCAAGGGGTGCGCGAGCACATGCTTATCGTCCCCCGCACGCCCAGTGTGGTGGAGGCCCGTCGAAGGGACTAGAAGGGTCCCCGCCTCTTGACAAAGGCAACGCCGCCATCGCTTTCCGCTTCATCGAGCTGAGCTGTGCAAGGAGACACAGCAGGCTACCTGCTAAAGGTGCTTGGTATGACAATCAGCGAACGTGCCTATTTAACAAAGTTGATGAAGGTCGTACCGCGGGCCCTACGGATCCAGTCACACCAGAAGGCACTGGGTGAGGCCTGGCTTGCTCGACAATGTCCGCATCTTCGCACGAGGAAGTTCTCGTCGCCACCAAACGTTCGCTGGACACCCCCTAGTGGTGGTCTTTAGGCTGAAGGGTCGCCTGAGGCGCATCAACGTCGCTGGCACTCGATATGTAGTGCCGACACGTGCCGAAACGTTAAACTCCCAAATATAGGAGGTTCCTACGTCATGATGACCGATTTTTGGGTGGGATTTATAATTTAATTTCCCAGGAAAGGTTGATGAGTAGACGCCTGTCGCGAGTATAGACTGGTCTTGCCCCTTGCGCCTTTGGAGAAATCTTGGACAACAGCCTCCTCCTTGGCCACAAGTACGTGGAGTACCAAAACAAATAGAATCCCACTCTCTCACCCACACCACCAGTTTCACTCTCGCATTTGCCTCCTTTCTAGCAGCTATGCCTCATGCACCATCAGCTCCCGTTCTCTGCTCATTCTCGAATCCCGACGAACTCGTCGACTCTCTCGCGCAGTTCATCATCAAAGCGCAGAAGGAGTCCATCCAGAAAAAGGGCAGATTTACGGTCGCTGTCTCGGGGGGCTCGCTCCCCAAACAGCTCGATGGTCTTATCGGAAAGCCTGGCGTAAAGTGGGACAAGTGGTGAGCTTTATCGCGGTCATTATGTCTTGCCAAACCACTGATCACGACGATCCACGCGATCCTCGACGTGCAGGCAAGTCTTTTATGCGGACGAACGTCTTGTCCCCCTCGATCATGAGGACTCGAACCACGGTCTCTGCCAGAAAGAACTGTGGTCCAAGGTCCCAATTCCGACCGAAAACATACACACCATCGACACCTCTCTGCTAGCTGCCGCCGCAGCCGACCCACCCGACGAGGATGCGCTTGAGGAGATCGCAGACGCGTACGAGCAGCAGCTCATCCGCGAGTTCGCCAACAAGGACTCCGCGCGCTTCCCCATCTTCGACCTCATCCTGCTCGGCGTCGGCCCAGACGGGCACACCTGCTCGCTCTTCCCCGGGCACCCCCTCCTCTCTGAGGAGTCGCGCTGGGTCGCGTACATCACGGACTCGCCCAAGCCCCCGCCCAAGCGCCTCACTCTTACCTTCCCCGTCATCAACCACGCGGCCCGCGTCGCGTTCGTCGTGAGCGGCGCAAACAAGGCAGATACCATCCAGCAAGTGCTGGATCGGCCAGAGGAGGGCCTTCCGGCGTCGCGGGTTCGCCCAATTACGCCTGGTCAGGTGTATTGGTTCGTGGATGATGCAGCAGCAGCGAAGGTGGAATACCCCAAGACACCGTTCAGGCTGTGATGGAAATAATGGTTAGAAAAGGAAATAAATTGATGAAAATGATGTAGGAAGACGAAATTCCGCGTACAGTATGATTGCCTCGCTGCTTTCTGAATCGGAGCTACAGTTGTATTTTTATTCCTACCTTACTCTCATATTCTTGCAGCTGTTATGATGATGTTCTTGTCGCGTAACTTCGCCCTCCGCAGTGTCCTGTGTGTAATATTCCTCCATCCCTGTGTTTACAGAGCTTAGCTATGTACATACAGCGTACCACCCCGAGCAAATATTGAAAGATTGAAAAAGCAGCAGCATCAACCAAGCACTGCGCCAGGATATCATACAACCAAATCTGATGAGGGTATAATTGCAATCATGGTTCACATCAGTTACGGCGGCCTCGAGTCTGGGCGTGGTGGCGTCAAGTCGCCCAACAAGCTCTGCACGCTGCTATAACTGCCACTGCCAGACGGCGTCGCCACGTCTGCGGTAGGTGCTATGCTCTCACTGACTCCCATCTCCGGGAATAACGTGATAAGGACGACATCGAGGATGAATATGATGAGATGGGCGTTGCATTCCTGTGACGACAGCGGGTCCAGGACCTCGTCCATTGTCTGCGTACGCGCAGCCGAATTGGAGCCGAGGAGGGGATGCAGTGGACCCGGGACCAGCGCGAGCAGCCTGCGCACCGTCTCCTTGCGCAGCGCCGCCTGTTCCTCCGGCGTCGGGTCCGGCGGCGGCACCGCTGGCCAGCCGCCAGGAAACAGCGCGCCCTTCGCCGAGCGGATGAGCGTCACGAGCATGTCGGGCGACAGCGCGTGCGTGTACAGCAGGTGCGGCAGGAGGCGCGAGAGCAGCGCGGAGAAGGGGAAGAGCACGAGGTTGAGGACGTGGATGAGCGCGAGCGGCATGCTGCGCGGCGAGCTCGAGAGGAGCGTGCCGACGAGGTGCAGCGACGGCGAGAGGTAGTCCGAGGGCGGCGTGGAAGCCGGTGGAGGCGATGGTGGAGCAACGGGTATAAGCGTGATTGGGGGTATACTAGAGTTGGACGGCGAGCTACGAGAATGTCCCGGTCTGGGTGGACTCGGTGGCGGCGACGGTGGCGACGAGGGAGAGGATGGGGTCACGACAATCGCGCTGGGAGGCACAGGACTGAGAGGTGATAGACTGCCCGGAATAGTGTCCAACGGTTTGGGCGGATCCTTGGCGGTAGGCTTCTGGTGGGGAAAGGACTGATTCACCCGCTTGATGGTCTCGATGGCATGCTTGTACGCATGGATGAGTGCCAGACACGCTCCTGAGATCGCTTGCACGGTGGAAAAAAAGAATATCGCCAGAGATTGGAAAGAGAACGCGTGAGACGACCGCAGTGGCAATGGCGGTCGTTCTGCAAACGCGTCGGCGGAAGCATACGCGCTCTCAGCAGCCTGCAGATGATGTCAGAATACTAGTCAGTCGCGAATAAGACGAACGACATCGAGCAGCCAGTACTCAATGTTCGCCCCGGAGATCGAACATACCTCGACCTGCTTATTCCTTTCCGGCCCGAGGAGGTTTAGTATTGACTGATGTATAAACCACGGCTGGCTAATTCGGGGAATGACGCCGTCTAGTAACACCTTGCAGATAATTTCCCGTATTATATACCTCTCGGACTCTGGATCGTAGTCTTCCGCAGGCAAACACACTCGCAGAATTTCGTCAACGAGTTGCCTGATATAAGCCTCCTCGACTTTTCCATCGGCGGACAGAGCCATATGCGGCTGCATCTGGTGGAAGAGCTGCGGCAAGGTGGCAACGCCGCCGGCTGCGTACGAGGAGTGCAGCTTCGACTTGGCATTGCGGTAATCGACGGCGTGTTGGGTGAGCAGGGTGGGTATGTCACATAAAATGAGTGGCGAGAGGTCTGTACGGATGAGACGCGCTTCGATAGTGCGAATGACTGCTGTTAAAACTCGAGTGATGGCAGGAAGGAACTCCTTGTCGTAACGGGTGATTCTGGTCCACCATGTGTGCACATATGCGCGTAACGCGACCGCGATAAAGTCGTAGAGCTCCTTGTTGAGCTCTGGGGGCACAGCTTGGGAGTTTAGCAGCGGAGGTGGATCGTCATTAGGCGGAAGGTTCGGAAAGAGCAACCGCTTGGCGAGAGTGATGGGTTTGGATGATTTCGTGGGGGGTGGCTGCTTGTCTGAAGAGTTGGACGCGACTGAGCGTGCAGTCTGGCGACGGCGGAACTGGCCTGAGAGGGCTGCACACATCGTCGTGGACGACGAGCAGAGACCGTGAAATATGGCGTGAGCGCTGGCCTGGGGGTGATCTAATCTAATCGCGCTTGATCTAATCTCGCGTGATCTAATCTCTGCCGTTGTGCCTGGTTTCAGTTGTTGGTGTGGGCGCTCCGAGCCGAGCTGCAGCCTGCCATGGCAGCCTCGCCCGGAAATTCCACCAAAATATTTGGCAGCAGGCCTAGTCGACGAGCAGACCGCCCTTCGTCCCTTTTCTCGAGCCCTCGACGTTGCAAAGCGGCAAAGGCCCTCCCGCCGCACGACAACGAGGCTCGTGGACGTCGTTGGTGACGATCTGTTCGCCCGTGCTGTGAGTCTGATCGTTCGGCTTTTGGCTGACAACCTTTTCTTCATCCCAACATCTCACTCGGCTAATCCACAACCTTTCCCCCACATGCAATAGAGGAAAATCGTCTCTTGAAGGGGCCTCTCCAGCTATTTATTGCCACCGACACTCTTTTCCGACGTCACTCGTTAGGCACAGCCTATGTATGCTGTCTCGGAGGCACAAGGGACGCGTTTTCTCGCGCGGGACGACGACGGAGGAAGCGGGGGACTCTCGACGGCCAGTATCATTGCTATAGTTGTGGTCTGCGCGTGTGCAGGCATTCTGATCCTCACTCTATTCCTATGGCGCCTCATCGCTCGGTACTGCCGTCCTGCAAATTCTGCACCACTACCGCCGGTGCAGGAGCTTGCCCATCGTCGCGAACAACAACTCTCAGCACTAGGAGACCGCGGCAGACCAGTCACCTGGCTGGACGACTCGTTGAACAGCCAACGAAGTCTCGCCCAATACCATGCCAGCAGCGCAACCTCCCTGCTTCCTAGCACACCGGAAGGAATGTCAAGTCCACACACGGACGAAGCAGCCGTATCTGCGGAGAGCATGTCTCCCCTGCCATCTCTCGTTGTCGTGACAGACGGGTCGTTGCCTCCGCCAAATCCCGCATTTTTCAGTCCCGGCTCCGATGCAGGCAATAGTCCACACAACAGCTTCATGAGCACCGCCAGCTTAGGCGCTTCGACCTCTTCCTTCGGTCCCTCGCCCTCTCCTAGTGTCCCCTTCTCCGAGACATCGTCGACTGCTTCGCATATGACCGCTGCGAACAGCACCCAGCCGCTACAGCCGTCCCCCTCCCGCCGGTCGTCCGCTCCGTCGGGTCCACCCCCTTCTCGTTCAAACTATAGACCAGATAACCACTCACGTCGCATGTCGCAAGTGTCGTCTATCACCACGACGTACAGCTCGAATCGGAGTATCATCCGTGGTGCGCCACATAGCCGACACAGTAACATCCAGATCGTCCTTCCGGCGCCTCTTGGGCCCCACCCATTGACCCAGAGATCTCCGGCTGAGGGTTACGGCGACATCCCCGGGGTACGGACGAGCGTCTTTGCAGATCAGTGGGTCACGGCGGGTTCGCGCGACGCCTCCGCGGAACGCGGCGATAGAAGAGGAAGCACGCACGGTAAGCGACCCCCGCGTTATCGTCGATATGACTTCTAACGCTTGTCCCCGCAGGCCGCAGCCGACGCACGTCCTCCCAGCCAGCAGGCAGCCGGAACAAACTACACCGCAAGCCGTCGACGGACGTCCCATCCTCGTCTTCCTCTTCGCAGCGCTCGCTCTCGCAGCCACGTCAATCGTACTCACGCCCACACGCATATATACCCCCGCCCGTCCCGCGCATCCCTGAGGTCTACAGCTCCTACGAGGTTCCGCCAATACCAGAACGCGGCCGTCCTATGCAGCAGCTACCCATGGGTCTACCACCCGCCGCACTGCCGCCGTTCATCGCGAGCCCGCCACATCCGCTGCCGTCCATAGCGATGCCACCATTCGTGCCCAACCAGCATCGCCCTCTACCCGTTCCACCCCATCCGCAGGAGATGCAGAGGCCACGCCGAGTGTCGGAGGTACAGCAGGATCCTATACAATGACCAACATATCTATTCTCTATTTACGTCTATATATCCTCCCCGTTTGCGACCTGTGGTGATGTCCGCTGTTGTCCACCACACCCGTGTTGCACATAGATTACTACTACCTGGTCACGCTCTACGTTCCTATTCTGTATAATTAGATACACCACCGGACGGCTACTGTCGGAAACTGGTATCCAATACTTCTCGCTGCCGACCATAATGCTGCTTCAGATCACTAGCAAGGTATCAATGTTGCCATAGTGCAAATTGCGACAGGCCGCCTCAGCCGTCTTGTCACCAGGAGAATGTCGATCTCACACAAGGACAGTCAGACAGAGGTAGGAGTATAGCATGCGCGAGGCAGCTCACAGACGTCTTGTCTGTGTTTCGTTCGATATAGATAGAGTAAAGCAGCACGACGCAATTAGGGCTCTTCGACAACATGAAGAAAGGTAAGAAAGCACGAGGGCGTAATTATGACATCCCGAAATCGTCCCCGCCCCAGCCACCCGATACCAGTTCCTCTTCTTGCATCTGGGAGTCCTCGCCAGCTTCTGCTCCCGCAATGCCGGCAACATCGCCGACCTCGATGTCTACATCCTGCACAATAGCCGTAGGTTGCGCCTCGGGAGCTGATGCAGCCGCGGGTGCGGGCGCCGCTGGGGTAACATGTCCGTTGGTGGTCGCACTAGGCTTTTGCGGTGTATACCAGGACACGTCTACGGGTCCGACGGTAGCAATGTTCGTGCCCTTTGCTAGACCCTGCACCGGAGTCAGTAAAACATTTTCTCGGAAAGATTTAGGGCAGGAACGTACCTGTTCAGCAGCCGACCGCGATTTAAACAACACCAGGACATCACCCTCCGCCGTTCTCTCAGCGGACTCGACCTGGCCCGTGGTCTGTGTGTACAAGTCAGCATCCAGTAAAGATAACTGAGTACAGGTACCACATACCTCGTACCAATCCTTGACAGCTTGGAACGCGTCGCTACTGACTCCTTTGACAAGTAGCTTTTTCGGGCGATTGTCGAGCTTCATGCTAGAGCGCGGAGGGCCTCCTCCACGCCCGAAGAAGCCGCGTCCTCGACCACGCCCGCGTCCGCGGTACGGACGATATGATCCGCTGCTATAGGTCGAGCTTTCTGCAGCACCCTCTGTGATGCCGAGACTTGCGGCCTACACGCATACAGTCAGTACAAGGTGACATATAGAAAGTAGTATACGACGCACCTCAGCCTTGAGCTTCTCTAATCGGGCTTTGAGATCTTCTGTACTCTCCTCGGACTCTCCTTCCGCTGCAGTTACAGCATTATGCAACTCCAACTCCTTGTCCAAGCGCTCGCGCAACTGCTTCTCGTCCCTCGGCGTCGACGCCCGTGGCGTTTTCGCGACGGCTGCAGGGACAGGAGACGCGGATTTCGCAGGCGTAGCAGAGGCCGAAGGTTTCATTTCCTCGTTCAACTTCCGCAGACGAGCCATGATTTCCTTCTTTTCTTCTGCGGAGGCAGTGCCGAGCTTCGCCATGAGCGACTTCTGCTCGTTGATCTGCTGCTCCAACAAATGCTGTTTCGCGGCAAGCGCGGAAACGGTCGATGAAGGAGTCGCCGCTTTTCGTGTAGAGGATAGCGTTGGCGGTCTCAGTGCGTCGGCGTTTCCAGAGGGTGACTGGGTTTCTCTTTGCGAAACCTTCGCGACGAGGTTGGCAGATGCAGCGAGCATGCGTGCTCCAATCTGACCGTGGCCCTCCATGGGTCGGTGCCAGAACACCTTGACGAACCGGTTGCCGAACACTGCATCCTCCGACTTCCACGCCGCGTACGCCTCCTGGTGCTCCGCAAAGCTGACTAATGCCTTCGCGCCTGCGACATCCACCGCTACGTTCGTGACTGTTCCGAACTTCTTGAACCAGTCGTTGATAGAACCAAGGCTGAGCTTGTCTTCGGGTATTTTCTCCACGACCAACGTCTTGTCTCCCCGACGCTCGGGGCGGAAACTGGCCGCGTCACCGTTGAAGGAGCCGCCCCGACCGTGCGGTGCGCCTCGCGGATGTCGGAAACCATTCCTCTGGCCCGCCATGGGGTTCGGCGGAAGACTCGTGTCGATATTCATTGGGTCGTATCCGCCGTTGACACCCGCATCGCCTGTGCCACCAGACGGTGCGGCGCTCTGTTCTTCCTGTGAACCAGCAGGCGTCAAGTCTTGTATTACAGGGAGTTCTCCCGGCTTTCGTGCTGTCGGGCCATTGACGTCGCTTTGCCGTATTATTGCAGGACGGGGAATCGGGACACGACCAGCGCCCATGCCGACGCTGCCGCTGGGTATTGGGCGCAATTCCATGCGCTCATGGGGATCATAGGGGGTATTTGCCGCTGCCGACATGGGGTACGCCATCGCACTGCTGTTCATCATTGGGACGTACTGCCTTGAGCCACCTGGCATGCCACCGTTCATCGGGAAGAGTTGTTCAGGTACCACCGCATCGTCACCGTGACTGTACCTGCAGAGCGCTCCACGAGCACAGTACCCATTATCTGCGCATATATGCGGTCAGCTAAGCTTGCGAGACAACTTGACAGCAGACAGATGACCGCTACGCACTGTAGTAGTCGCGGCAGACGCCCCGACCTGGCGGCCGGTACGCATTGCGTCCATTCGCCATCCCCCCACTCATGCCAAGCTCCATTGCACTGTTCATCCCCCCATCCATATAGTCTGGCCGACCGGACATGATCATCCTGCCTCCTCGACCTTCTCTTGCCCCCCAGGATCCGCGTCCATACCGCCCAAACTGCCCATCATCACCCAACCTTGGTCCCTTCATTGGCCTCATATCCCTTTCGTCGTGCTCCAAGCTTCGTTTTCGCCCACGGTCTGACGGGGACGTTGGAGTCAAGAGGGCGTCTAGTGGTATTGGAATGCCAGTATCCATTTGTTGGCTGCTCGACGACTGCCCGGCTGGCGGGGATGGCGCAGAGTACGGCATATACGATTTTGTTCGCATGGCAGTGAAGAGGGTGTCGATGAAGGGAGGGCTTTCTGTGTAATCTGTCAGGCATGAATTTTTGCGCCAAAGTGTTCAGAACCGGACTACCTTTCTCGAGGAACTCCTCTAGCTGCGAAGCCAGCTCCTTCCGCAAGTCTGCTTCTGGCGCATTGTGCTTGAGCAGTGCTAAGATATAGTCTGCGAGTGCTCCTGGTTCAGCGTCGCATCTGCAAGTTTTTGGTCATTACAGCGGCTCGCACGATGAATAATTGCTCCTCACATTGGTTCTAGTGTCCTGACTAGCCATGGCTTGAGATGTTGTGAGGCTTCCGCATCAAGTATCATGCTCGAGGGTCGTTCTATAGCACGAATATTCAGGGCCTTGAGATGAGTACGAAGAGTTCGCCAGCGACGACGAGGAGGATTGGTTTGAAGGTGCGGTGCGGACAAGCGCCCTCCGGAGGAGCCGCCAAATTCGCCGGTTGCTTGCGGACGCGCACGTGACCTGGCCATTTCAGAAAATTCTCAAGGGAGCAGTCTAGTGAGTGTTTCCTGAGTAGCTTGTCGAGACAATAACGCGATGTCGAGGGCATGCACACATATTATAATTCTCCGTGCAAGGGGACAACAAGATAGATGATGCTGATTAAATATGCGAGCACGGCGACAACATGATTACTCGTCGTTTCCTAAACTTGAAGCATGCACAGAAATAAAAGCATACTGAAAACATCAGTGGATTCAGAGCAGACTCGCCCAGCTCCGTACCCGTGTCAGATGAACATGGCAAAAGCTGCGCGATGCGAAGAAAAAAATGAGGAGACAGACACGGTCGATAAATGTGTCTCACGTCCACCAGCTGCAGGTGGGCGCACTCCTTGCCAGTTTCCGTTGCGAAAGTAGCGTTCATAGTATTTTGACCGCAGTTAGGCAAGACGAGAGCTCCTTCCGGAATCCGCATTTGAAGCCAGGCGTACCGCGTTCCTCCATGTAGTGTCCGGATTTCACCATTTGAGACTGATCACGACCAATGTACCGGGACCAGCGCGAGCAATGTCCCCGAGTCGCGCGGCTGTGGCTGATGGCTCGGGAACCGTACCACAGTCTTGGGTGTGTTCCGTATCCATTCGGGAGATGTGGGTCGCCTGGGGTGTATCGCCAAGAACGACCACAAGGAGCTGTCACATAATCGAACCTGTGTCGGATGAAACCGTGGCGAAACACGGCGATAGAAGCCCGACGTGGGAGCGAGAGTAGTCAGGGGAGGGTGTCAAGATGTTGGAGGACGGACAGAGGTCGTCGACCACAGTGGCTGGCATAGATTCTCCTCGCGCGCTTGGCTACGACCATGCACGATGTGAGACAAGTGTAGGCAGTTAAGAAGAGGTAGAACATACTACGAATAAATCACGACGCGTTGAAAGCTCGTATGCATATCTTCGGGGAACGAGTGATCCAGCTGAAGTCGACCAGGTTGACGAGGGGCGGAAAGCGTGGAAGGGAGACCAAACGGACAGACTGGCAGGCACTTACTGATATCTCGTGAGCTGAGGTAGCTTTCATTCGGCTTGAACCAGGACCGCACACCTTTGTCGAACCTTCGGGCTACTGGTGACGGCGGTTGGAAAGTGATTGTGAGAGGAGGGAGGAGGTAGCGAAGGCAAAGTGAGGCCGTGGACGCGTCTGAGCCTTTATAGCCACGAGCCATTTTTGCGGGCCGAGATTATGCGACTGGCTCGGAGATTGCCGAGATCTTCAGTCGCGCTTGCCGCTCCTTGTGGTCGTAGTCGTTCTCGTTGTTCACGACGACAATGATGGCCATATGATGCACAAGAACTGGTCAAGTATCCAAAATCTGTTGTTATTATGTTCAGGAGGTTTTCGCCCCCCTCTACCTGTGTAAGCGTCCGTGACGTCGTGAGCCTTCTACACGAGGCAGCAGGAAGCATCGCCATTCTTAGGACATGCGTACCTCGGGAGGAGATGAGCGAGGACATGGTGCGTATTCTGGCAGTTACATCGCTATTTCGACTAATTTCGAAGTCTATCGCTTAGGTTCGTCGTGGTGAACATGCTGCGTTCCGGACCAGTGATGTTCCAAATCCAGACTGTGCTGCCATGCTACCCACGAGTCCAAGCGTCCCGATACAGGCTGGGTGCACCCTTGAGCCTACGGTGTGTTAAGAAACAAGACTGCCCGGCGTGGATCACACTGCGGGCGTGCTGCTGCATTATGTTGCGCGCTGACACAGGAGCTACATATAACACGCACTCGGCTCAAAGGGGTGCCCTCCGCCCTCTGTACCCACCTCATGGCGTCCATGTCCTTCCACGCATACCACCCAATGGTGCAGGCCACCGAGTACGACGCCGTTGCAGACGTGCTTGGCTATATATCCAGACTGGATCTGGATGATATCGAGTCCCTGCAGTCGCGGCGCAATAAGCACCACGATGAGGAAACGCTTTCCGACGAGGAGCTCGCCATGCTCCTATTTGCAGAGGAGGCAGAGGGGTTACTAAACATTACGAAGGAGCACAGAACAGAGACGTCGGAGGAGCCTCGGTCGATGCTACAGGAATTGTTGGATCTGGAAGACGCAGCGCGGTACGACCGACAAGTCGCCTGGGCTATTGCGGAGGACCTCCCAATCCCTCCACGACCGGAACGCCGGTTGGCTGCTAGTACATCTGGTGCCAATGTCTTTATGGACGAGCCAGCAGAAGAGTCAGAGTGAGTGGGTTTTAGACTAGTCTGTCGGTTGACGCTGATGGCTGAGCGGCACGCAGGAGCGATTCAGATTCTTCGTCTGAAGCGGCTTCAGAAGAGTTCAGCTATCCAACAAGCTCCTCCCGCTCATCAGTCGATGACGAACACGATATCTATGAGCCCGGGCCGTCTTCCTCGACGCGCGCACCTTCAGTAGTGGAAGACGAAGACCCACCGTAAGTTCCGCCAATCCTGCCGTCATTTTGTAGGCTGATCACAGCTGTTTAGATGCACAATATGTGGCGACAACATCACCGGAGTCGTCATGGAGGCTCCTTGCGGGCATTTTTTCGACGCGGAATGCATGGAAGCACTGTTCAGCAAGGCCACCACCGACGAATCACTCTACCCCCCACGCTGCTGTCTTCTGCCCATCCCGCCTGCTTCTGTGCGCCAACATCTCGATGCTCAACTCATGCTCGCCTTCGACACCAAATCCCTCGAGTTCGACACTCCTGCGGGCAGCCGTGTGTACTGCTGCCGCCCACAGTGCTCTGCATTCCTCGGCGCCTGCTCACTTACACCCACGACGATGCACTGCACGAAGGATGACTGTACAGTCGATACATGCGGCGCGTGCAAGAAGGAGGCTCACGGCATGTCACACTGTGGGTCCAGCGCAGAAGAAGAGGAGCGCTTGCTCGCTGAGATGGCAGACGAGCTGCACACGAAGCAGGGCTGGACGCGCTGCTACAGCTGCCACCACCTCGTCGAGAAGTCCGAGGGCTGCTTCCACATCACATGCATCTGCAAGGCGCAGTTTTGCTACCTCTGTGCCACGCCGTGGAAGGAATGCGACTGCCCCCAGTTCGAAGTCCCTGCCGAGCTTCGCGACTGAGCGAGGTTGTATATATTGGCTTTTCATCATACCCAGGTGGAGGTAGCATATGCGCTTCGAGGTTTAGTATCTATATTGTAAAACGCGAAGCTTGTTCGCGTAGTCATTTTCTCCATGCAGCCCAAACTTATGATCCACAGGGCACATGCATTACCGTGTAACACTAGTAGAATATACAGTACACGATTGTGTGCTGACGCTTGCAGCACTTCAAACTATGAAAAGCACCATGTCACAAATCGCTGGATGCCTCTGGCCCGGACGATTCGTAATCGTCATCCACCACGAAAGTTCCTAGTTCGTAGCTGTCCTCCTCATCTCCCCGACGCGGCGAGCTCGAGTAGGCAGGACGGGACCTCGTGGGCTCTCGCAGCACAAGCCTCCCACCACGCCTCATAGGCCTGTTAGCGAACGCCGGCACGCTTGCTCCAGGCACTTGGGTCATCAAGCTCTGTCGATATACCGCCGCCTGGTCGTAAGACGGGGAGACCTGCGTCTCGGGGAGCTCCTCCACAAAGTTATGATCGGACGAATTAGCTAGCTCGTCTCCTTCCGAGCCCCCGACACTATACTCGTCGCCCGAATGCGAGGCCTCAACGTCCATCCACGGGTTGTGCTTCTGCGCCTCGACGATATCGCGGAACTTGCGCTTCTTTCGCTTAGGCTCTGCAGCCTCCACAGGCTCGTCGCGCGGTGGGCTGTGTGGCGGAGATGGCGAGCGGCCACGCTGCAGTCGCCTGGGGCCTGACGTTTCCGCGAGAGGTGACGAATCTACCGCAACTAGCGCACGTTTCTTCCCTTTACTGCGGCCCACCGGAAATGAAGGCGCTGGCGTACTGGGTTGCGAGGAATGGTTCGGACGAGAGGAGGGCGGTGTTGAGGGCACAGCAAATCGAGCTGGTAAAGGAGGCGGAGGCATGTTATTTCGCACCTGCGAGCTGCCCGCTAGACGCCCTGCAGAGAATTTCTGTGAAGGCGAGGGGGACGGATGATTCTGGTTGTCCTGAGACTGAGAAAGCGGTTTCACGGGGGACAAGACTTCCATGGGCTCCCCTTCATCGCTGTCAGACGATGCTATAGGCAGCTCACGCATTTCTGTCGGGGGGCTGTCGAGCTCAAAAGCTTTCGGGATGCCGCCACCCACTCTCCGCAAGATCGGGGATGAGCCAAAGGTCTCATCAGCGTCATCAGAGTCCTCGAGCAACCAGGCCATATCGGCGTCTTCTTGAGCGGATTGTTCAGGAGGGTTGCTGCGCGACAGCGGAGAAGAAGATCGGTTGGAAACGAGCGCAGGACTTCTGCTTCGAGACGGATCCGACTCTGAAGGTGCTTGACGCCTGATATCCTCCTCGCGGAAGTCAGGTTCTGGAGATGACGGCGGAAGAATGAAGGGAGAAGAATGGCGGGCAGTCGGATCCGGTTCTGTAAGATCGATCACTTCGTCTGCCAGCTCTACCTCCATGTCGTCTGCGAGTGGTATATCGGGGGATGAGCGTAACTCGACGATGTCGGGAGATGGAGAAGGTGGAGATAGACGCCGCGAACCACCCTTCGCTGGTGAATTATGCTTCAACGCAGCAAGAGGGCCTTGTTCGATTGCTTCGTCGTCCGAGTCGGATTGAACAATACGATCTAGCTGAGAGGCGGTGAGTGCCGCCACCTTCGACTTCTTCTTACGAGGAGCCCTGGGTTTCTTCGCATCGCCAGTCGCAGTCGTCTTGGTGCGACGAAGTCCTCCCTTCTTCTTTCCCTGCGTTGCCGTGGAGGGCATAGAGATAGTACGGCGAGGCCCATGGATGCCTGCCTCGATCTCCGCGTCGTCCGAGTCGCTTTGGAATCCGTTCTCCTCATACGCTTGTATCTGACCTTTCCTCACCAACAGGCTCGCGTTGACAAACCCTGCCGACGCTCCTTCAGGAATGTTACGTTTGGGGTCCTTCTTCGTCTTCTTGGCACTTGGCGATTTTGGTACACGTTTCGGAGGCCCGTCATCACGCACATATTCCTCGATGTCCATGACCATTTCGATACAGTCCGGGCTAATTTCTGGAGGGACCATGCGGTCCACGTCGCCATAGAGCTCCAGTTGATCCGCGCGAATAATGAAGCGTTGCACGTCTTCGTAGTTCTCGTGGGCCTTGTCCCAATTGCGTTCTTCTCGGATTTCGCTGAGTAGGACGTGGACATAGCCTTCACGCTTCCGACCGGTACGACCTACACGTTGCAGCTAGAGCGAGAGAAAATGAGTGCGGCTGAGCACATTGCGTCTTGCAGAGACTTACCATGCGAATAGGCGTCTTCTGCGCTTCGTAACATACGATCATGTCGATCTCGCCGATGTCCAAACCTTCTTCACCAATCGAAGTGGAGACGAGCACGTTGTACTCTCCTTTCTTGAAGCGTTCAATAACCTAAGAAGATTGTGTCACTTGGAATTCACAACACGAAGCGCATATATGGATAACGAACACTCAGTTGTTCCTTCTGGCCGTATCCCTTCCTGCCGGCCTTGTCAGTGCCCTGCCCAATAAACGGAACTGCCCTGATCATGGGGCTATCTTGGTTAAGAAAGGCAGTAACCTCCTCCACACACTGTCTGAACGAGCAGAAGACCATGACGCGCGAGTCGCCCGTGAGGTCTGCGGCACCGATCGCATTGTTAGCAACGGCGTCCTCCTTCTCGAACTGTTTCTGCGCAAAATGCTCGATCAATAGCATCTTGAGCTTCTCCATTTTCGGATGTGTCACGAAGCCCCCCGGTTGGTTTTTCTGCCTCTCGAGCTCCTGCATGATCGCTTGGATCTTCTCGTCGGTCTCGTATGGATTCTGCTTCTGCTTCCCTTTCGGCGGGGCGGTGCATAGATCGTGTAGGCAGTTGTAGCATTGCGCAAGGCTACTCTCCAGCTGTGAATCGACAGTCAGAAACGAGCTAAGACAGAAGGACTAGCACCAAACTTACGAGATAAGCCATGGCTCTAGCCAACCCGCCAAGTTTCTGAAGCATGGGGAAGGCCCATTGTCCGCCGTTCCTGCCATGCAATCCCTTCATCGCCTGGTTACAGCTGAAGTAATGCAGCATGACCGGGCTAGGGTTGCTTTGAAGTATTCCCGCGCCTGATAGTCGGTTTATCGACGGCTGGGACACGAATGACAGTTCATGAGTTACATGTATGCGCACGTTATAGAAAATTACCCACCGCCATGACCGCCGCAAGAAGGTCTCTGACTTTGACCACGTCCTCGTTCATATCTATGACATGTTGCTTGATATGCTTCTTGTGTAGGTATGGCTTCAGGTCCAAGCTGTGCTCGTCACGTATCTCAATGTGGCTGATGTGAAGAGCGTCAACAATGGTCTGAACAGCCTCTGGTTTGCCTCCTGGTGTTGCTGTGAGCGCCATGACGCGGAAATGCGGGTTCTTTGCCATCATGTAACGAATAACTTGCGCGTATGCGTAATCTCCGCTGCCCTTGTGAGCCTCGTCTAGTCGAAAGCACGCGCCGGTCAGAATGAGACGTGGCCCATCAGAACTGCTGCATACCTATCACGAGCAGCACAATGTCGCTTGGATCGCAATTGTCGGTTCTCAGATCATTCATGAGCGTCTGGGGTGTCATGTAGAAGACGCGCTTTTCTTGCCACTAAATTCAACGTGAGTGAACGAGATGAAGGCTAGAAGCTCATAACGTACTGCCTTGGCTCGAACGTTGCGGTTATTCTGTCCTGTGAGTTCCGCGGCATGGCTGCCGGGTATTCCACACGTCTTGTGGCAGGCATCGATTTGCTGCGCGACGAGTGGCTTGGTGGGCGCGACAAAGACAACCTTGCCTTCTGGAAACCACGTATAGACTAATAAGATGTCATGAGATACTGATACCCTAGCATATACGCCACTCACAGTTAAGCATGACAACTCCAGCGATGAAGGTCTTGCCCAAGCCCGTTGGCAGCGCCACGAGAGTATTCTCGTACAAGCATTTCTTGACTATGTTGAATTGGTAATCGCGCCGCTCTTGATTGAGCGGATAGATCCACCGTCTGGCTGCGAGTCTGTCAATCTCGAGCTTCATTTCAGGAGGCTTAAGTTGAATATAAGGTGTCAGTGAGAGCGGATATGCACATCATGAAGAGACGATAACCCACAGGACTTCACGTAGCACAGAGCAACATTATCATCACGGTACCATGATGTAGAGAAGTGTGCGACGTACCCAAGTGAGATGAACGGAGCGGGAAACTGCTCAAACTCGATCTCTTCCGCCTCGTCAACTTCCTCTTCCTCGCCGTCAAAGGACCCAAATGCCTTTTCCTTGCCCTTAGCAGTCTTTGGCTGTTTCCATCCCGTCTTTGCGAAGGCCGTGTGATCCCACTGTTTGGTCTTCTTCGGCTTGCCCCGAAGAATGTCATTGGCGGCGCTGGAAGTTCGTCTTTGTAGAGGTGACCGCCCTGCAGAAGACGCAGGCTTCTTCGAGGCTGGCGCAGACTGAACAACCCCGCCAAAGAGCGTAGTCTGAATGGTAGCCTTGGAGTTTGTCCTCGAGAACGCGGACCTGCTCGGACCTGCAACAGGGCCCGCCGGAGCGAGTTTGTTCTTTGTGAGGGCATCGCTACACGCTTTGTCAATGGCAGACAACGCGGCCTCGTCCATAACAATGTCGTCAAAGTCTCCGAATTCATCAGAGTCATCTATTTCGATAACTTCGCGCCGCGGAGGTTGCTTAGCTGGAGGAGGTGTTGGTGGTTTCGAGTTCTTCAAAGTTGCATTGTGAGCGGCATCGATGGCGTCGAATTCGTGAAGAACAGCAGAGGGAAGTTCATCGAAATAATCATCTGAGCTCATCGTAGGAAGCAATGGCGGCGGGAGAAAAAGTAAGTGGTCGTCGAGTTCAGTGACGCGCAGAGCCTGGGACGGAGCCGACGCGTTATCAAACACGGATCACGTGGAGGCTTGGAGAAGACGCTGGCAATTTGAGTTCAGCCTCGTCGACGACAACGGCCACCTCAGAATCCACGACAACGAACAAATTCCCTCGGAAATAAATCCACATCTTCCTGCGTCCTTCTCGAAATCGCTTTTCTAGCTTCCTCTACAGTGCTTGTAACATGTCGGCAGAAACCATCGCTCGGTGGAACGCTATCCCAATGGTCAGGCCCGATACCGACCAGGCTGCGACCTCGTTGAAGGTACTCTTCGCGCATTATTGGAATCCTTGAACATGTCCTGCATACTTCCCTCCCCTCTTCGTGTTCTTCTCTCAGCGTTCAAGAGACGGAAACGAAGACAGCGACGACGACGTCTCGCTTGTTTCCAGATCTCCTTCTCCGACACCCGTGGATCATCCAATGGACGTCGACAAATACGATGAATACGCTCGCGGAGTCGCAAGAGAAGTCATTACTGTGGAAACTCGGATTGGCAGCGGTAACAAGGGGTTCGCTATGCTGGCGAAGCTCGGTTGGGTCGAGGGTCAACCATTGGGACTATCAGGCGACGGTGCGCTCCACGTTGATTGTGCCTTTCCCCAGAAATCTCATCCATCTTCTACCATAGGTCGCGTTGATCCTGTGCCTTTCGTTCTGAAAAACGATCTCACCGGACTAGGCAAGAACAACCAAGATGTCCGAATGATTGAATCCACGGTCTCCCAGCGCCGAGGGCTAGATTCAGAGAGGCAGACTAAAGAGACCGAAGAGCAGCGTCGCGCTCGAGAGGTGCGTGGCTGACGCGTCTGTGCAGCGCAGCGCTCTGAGCGGTACAATTACAGGAATCGGTCGCGAAGCGCGTGGCAGTGCAAACGGAGATCTCCACCGTCCTCAAAGCTTTTTATTGCGACCTATGCGACAAGCAATTCAAGAACGTCGCGCAGTATGACGAGCACACAAACTCCTATGCGCACCATCACAAAGCCCGCTTCCGCGACATGCAGGCCGCACAGAAGGTGTCGCTCGGCTCGCAAGAGGAGCTCGAGAAGCGCAAGGAAAAGGAGCGCAAGCGCGAAGAGAAGGAGCTCCGCAAGCTCGCTAAGGCTGCGGGAATCAAGATGGCGAAGCCTCCTGTATCAGGCGCACCGGCACTCCTGTCCACGCAGCCGCCAGCTGAAGCACCGCAGGAGAAGGCGGGCAGTTTCAAGAAGTCGGGGTGGGCCACCGTGGGCCAGGTCGCCTCGCAGCCCCCGCCCCCACTCCCGCCGTCGTCAGCCCTCGC
>ALYI01003664.1:0-35090 GCA_001969225.1 Ceriporiopsis andreanae CBS 279.92 | reverse complement strand
GAGCCTCGTCTGGACTTGTGGCGGGCGAAGCAGCGAAACGCGACTCGAGTACGACCACCACCATGGTCGAAACGACTTGCCTCCCCGTCGGGTCTACTAGCTTCTATGCTCCCGATATATTCCATTCGCACCGGCTGCCTCCATCGCAGCTTGCTGACGTCCATCACAATAACCGCATCTCATCCGATGGCACACGGCAGATGGACGGGCTGCTCGTTCGCTACGCTGCCAAAATCCCAGTCGACTTCAACACGGTTAATTACGCGCGGCACGACCCGGGTTACTGTGACGAGCGCCGATTCCACCCGAGGACCGGTGAGTGTGCGTCTTCGTAACGCTGACCGAAGTGCTTGTTGTAGGTAACCCGTCGACGCAGATTTGCCTCGTGGAGTGATTGGGAAGCTCAGGTGGGAGACAAAAATATCGTCGCCAAGGCTTCCCAGTCGCAGAGCGCTTTGCTGAAGACACGGTTGAAGACACTTGGCCGACGCGCTGTCTTCTGGCGATTGCAAACGTTGACTTGTGACTGGGCGATCCGTCAACGTGCGGACGGCCACATCTCGGTTTGTGCAGCCCTCGCGTCGCTGGAACAGGCATCGTATTCAAGGCTGTCCTGCCTTGCTTCTGCAAAATCGGATGCCCTGATGCCGGCAGTTCGCAGCAACGGCTTGATGAAGAGGCCTGTTGGCCGGCGTGCCTGCCCGGCGTGGAGTATTTTGCAGCACGCTGGTTGGCTGCCTATTCGGTAGCTTGTTGTGTGCATACGGCGCGTATGCCACGCGGGGGTGATCATGGCGCGCCTCATAGCCTGAGCCACTCTTCTCCCTCACTTCCGTACTGCTTCCTGAACTTTCTCTGTGCTCGGACCACGCTTGGGCCAGCCTTCCACCCTCCTTTCTTCTACAGGAGTCCATCCGGACTCTGTCCATCGTTCATATCTTTATCTTTACATTCTCTTCGTTTCTACCTCCTCATCCCCTCGCGCCATCGACTAATCCACCGTACACGAAGACACGACTCTACGACGATGCTCGGTCCACTTCTGGCCCTCGGTCTCGGAGCGTCTTCCGCATATGCGGCCGGCGCGGTTGGCGGAGAAGGGCACGCAGGCGGTTCATTCGAGGACGGTGGGAACACGCTGGTGAGCGCGATGATGATGTTCGTCGGGAACGACCAAAAAGTGTACATACTCGACAAGTCGGAGGGCAACGCCGCGCTGATCAACGGGCACCCCGCCATGGGTGCCATCTACGACATCGCGACACGCACCGCCACCCCCATGCAGGTCCAGACGAACCCGTTCTGCGCAAGTGGCATGCACATGCCGAACGGCTCGTTCATCACATTTGGCGGCAACAGCGCGATCGGCCCCGACGGCAGCCAGGGCGACGTCGGGAACGGCGTGTACGATACCACGTACAACGACTACGCCGGCCAGCAGGGTGTGCGCGTCCTGAACCCTCTAACCTGCACGGGGCCGGACGCGGCTACCAATGACGCGTGTCAGTGGTACGACAACTCGACCTTCACACATCTCCAGGTGATGCGGTGGTATTCAGCTGCTGAGCCGATGGGTGACGGCACCGTCGCGGTTATCGGTGGCTTCTCCAACGGCGGATACATCAATCGCGCCTATCCTAACAACCCCGACCCTGTATGGCAAGGGAATGGGTCGCAGCCCACGTATGAGTTCTGGCCTACCCGCGGGCCGCAGGTCCTGATGCAGTTCCTGGCCGAAGCTGGCGGTCTCAACTCTTACCCTCACACCTTTCTCCTCGCGTCCGGCAGGGTCCTCCTCCAAGCGAACGTTTCCACCGTCATTTGGGACCCAAGCGCGGGTGATGATGTCGAGACACCGCTACCCCCCATGCCAGAGAATCTCGTCCGCACGTACCCAGCGTCGGGTGCAGTCGCCATGCTACCGATGACGCCTGCGAACAACTACGCGCAGACGGTCATGTTTTGCGGCGGCAATGACATGCCGGACGCGGCGTGGGGCAACTACTCGTGGCCCTTCATCAACACATGGGAGTACCCAGCGTCGCCCAAGTGCCACACGCTCACGCCGGAGCCGCAGGACGGCTCCTCGCCGCAATACTTCGAGGACGACGCGATGCCCGAGGGCCGCACGATGGGCCAGTCGATTCTTCTCCCGAACGGACAGATGCTCGTCGTGAACGGCGGGCTCAACGGTACAGCGGGCTATTCGAACGTGACGCTCACTTCGCTCGATAACCCCTTCGGATGGTCGCTCGCCTCGGGGCCCGTCGGGACACCCGCGCTGTACACCCCCACTGCGCCCGCCGGGCAGCGCTGGTCGAGCGCGGGCCTCGACACGTCGCCCATCGCGCGCCTGTACCACTCCTCCGCGATCCTCCTGCCCGACGCGTCCGTGCTCATCGCGGGCTCGAACCCGAACGTCGACGTGAACATCTCGACGGTCTTCCCCACGACGTACAAAGCCGAGATCTTCTACCCGCCGTACTTCAGCGCGCCCGTGCGCCCCGCGCCGGCGGGCATCCCGCCCACATTGTCCTACGGCGGGCCCGCGTTCGACATCACCGTCCCCGCGGCGTCGTACGGCGGGCCCGCGAACGCCGCGGCGGCGGGCGCCAGCGTCATGGTGCTGCGCCCGGGGTTCACGACGCACGCGATGAACATGGGCCAGCGCGCGCTGCAGCTGAACGCGACGTTCACCGTGAACCCCGACGGCGCGTTCGTGCTGCACACCGCGCAGCTCCCGCCGAACCCCAACCTGTTCCAGCCCGGCCCCGCGTTCGTGTTCGTCACGGTGAACGGGATCCCGAGCAACGGCACGCTCGTCACGGTCGGGACCGGCGAGATCGGCGCGCAGCCGACGGCGCCGCCCGCGGACCTCCCCGCGAGCGTGCTGGTGGACGGCGGTGTGCAGGGCGCGGGGGCGAACTCGAGCGACGGGAGCCCGAGCCACGCCAACGGCACCAGCACTGGCTCGCCGGACGACGACCAGAAGAACGGCGCTGCGGCGCTGCACGCAGCGTCGCTCGGTGGTGCGCTCACCGCTGTCATCATTCTACTCAGTCTGCTATAGTCGGTCACTGTTCATGCTCAAAACCCACATTTTATCTCGGGGACCATAAGGACGCACACATACGTTCGCTGAGCGACACCGTAGTACACAAGGACTCGGCGTGTTTTGAATTGTCGCTGAATTGTCGCTGCTGCTTTCATCGTTACCATTCCGTGCTTTTGACACTCACGCAGTCTAGTCTAGATTAATACCATGTATATTGGACTTCACCATCAGACATTGTAAGGTTTTGCTACGTGCAGTCATTTACGCCCTCTGTGTTCGCGATGTCTTCGCCATTCGAGGCCAAGAACGCATCCGAGGCTAAGAACGCATCCGAGGCCAAGAACGAAAACGAACAGCTCCTTGGAAAGATGGAACAGCTCCTTGGAAAACGAACAACTCCTTGGAAAGAGAAAAGACGGCCTACACCTGGATCCCGACATCCCTGGGATTGGACTCTTGGACGAGAGCTTCGCATGTGCTGTAGAAATGAAAGAGCATCAGCGATGATCGATGACGGTTCGGAGCGGACTCTTCGGACGTACAAGTATATGAGGAACGGGGTGTACACTGCGCGAAGCGTATGAGACGTCAACGAGAGTGAACGCGAAGTCAACGGGGGTGAAAGCGCAGTCAACGAGAGCGAAAGCGAAGTCAACGAGAGTGAAAGCGGAAGAAGGCAGTCAAACACGCACGGTGCCCCACGAGGAAGTACGCTGCGACGAGCCACATCGAAACAAGGAGGTCCGCGTAGTGGAGCTAGACGGAGATACGATTCGTGAGCGGGCTGCCTGCGAACGACAGGATCCACGTACGCCTAGGATGGGAAGCATGTATGGCACGAGACTGCAGGAACCGCGATTAGCACGAGTACCAAGTGTTTGAGGCAGGCGATTCGGACATACCGCGCAACCGCGGTGAACCACACACCGCGCCAGACGACTTTCATGACCCAGTCTGATTGACTGTCAAGGGCACCCGTTAGATCTCATCGTCAGCCTTGGATTTTAACCGAGCACGTACGCGTCTGGGGCCTCTCGCTGCTTCACATAGTACGCGAACCCGACGGCGAGTATAGCGTCGCTGAGCTGTGCAAAGAACACCGAAGAGATCACGCCCTGCGAAAGACATCAGTTCGGCGAAGGTCCAAGCGTGGGCCTGACAGTACCGCCATGTACGAGCCTATCGACACGCCGCTCGCCTCCGTTCCTTTCTTTATGTCGCCTCTAGATCTAGGGGGGATGTGAGAGGCATCGGATACACGACGGTCCGGCTACTTACATCATCACTGTCACGATCGAGCATTGAGCATTGCGCTTGGTTCAAGGCAAGCGCATCTCAAAGGGCGAGGAGCCAAACGCACCTAATGCATAGACTGGAGAACCGAAGATTTAGGCCGACAAGAACAATACGTCGTCGGGGGACTACTCACTAGGGGTTGCTAAAATTGAGGCGGCCTATACAACGGAGTGAGTAGAAAGCAGGTGAAGGCGGGAGGTGGAGCTTGCATAAGCATAAATTGGGATCTTGGTGAGTTTCATCGCTAAATGGTCATGAGTGCTGAAGTTGAACATGGCCATAGGTAGAGCTCGTACCTACGGCGGTTGCAAGCATAAAAAGACCGAGTAATACTTGGGAGATAAACATGAAGATCGTCTAGGACATAGCAGTCAAACAATTATGAAGTCTACGATGATCGGAATAGCCACCATAAGCACACACGAAAGCTTCACAGGGTCAGAGCGTGTTGCGATTCATAAGGAGAAAAGGGCGTACTCCGAGGAATCTACAAAACACGCGTCAGATACTGACAACTACGGGATGTATCCGCCCTCACGAGCTCATTTTTGACGTGTCGTCGCGGAATGTTACACCGGCCTCGGTGTTGTACATGTTGAGGAATATGAAGAAGATGCTGAGGCCCTCCCACACGCTATTGTTGACGATCAATCCACGTTCAAGATACGACAGCTGGAAGCACGCACCAAAAACCAGCTGTCTGTAGACCGCTCTAGTCAGCCTGACTTCACCGTTCGCAGAACAACCCACAATATGCCTCCAATGGTCTCGATTCTTACTCGCATTCGGCGGGAGAAGCGCAGTGAGCCGCCATCCCCGCATGAATTGGACCATGGTCATTATAAAAACACTGCAGCGTAAATGGCGCGCCGACCGATGATCGATGAGCACAGAACTCCGGCATTTGATTCAATGGAACGCATACCAGCTAGACAAGAGAATCATCCACGCGTTCATAAATTTCATGTCGCCATCGTAGAATCCCCAGTCCGCTGCCGACGACGACGATCGTAGGGCTTTTGCCATGACTTGGACTTGTGCAGATGGATGTCGAAGGCAAGGTGCAGAGGCCTCGCCGGCTCACGCAGGCCAGCAGACCCAACAGGCGGGCCCAGGCTATAAACGTGATCCAATCAGCGCTGCTTCGCGCCTCAACGTGGGGCGTTCAGTGCAGGACAGTCCATCCACGAGCAAGTGTGCCACCTACAGTGTCAGCTTGAAGATTATAAGATTCGGCTTCTCAAGCTCGAGGAGGAACTCAGCACAGTGCTTCGACTCTCCGGGAGGCGCTCGATGTTGGCGGCCCGAACAGCCGTATGGTGAAGTGAAGAGAGCCCGAACCGGACCGCCGCAGGGCCAAACCGCTCCAACGGGGCGGGCAAGCCTTGACGTTAACGACAAACATCTTGTAGCTCCGATATTCGCCCAAAAATTGCAATGTCTACCACTAGCAAATAATAAAGTACTAGAATGAGGAGGTAGAGGCTACACGGAAGTCAGCTGCGCGCGAGTACCTAGGCGACCAAGATTGGATTCTTGTATCAGCGCTTCGAAGGCGCTGCAAAGAGGAGTCAGTTCTAATCGGAAGTGTTCCAATCTGACCAAGGCAAGGCGTACAAATACGTTAAAAACGGCGTATATACTGTGCAAGGATGATAAGAAGGCAAACTACTGGAGGAAGGAGAACGGCACGCACGATGTCCGACGAAGTACCAGGCCGCGACAAGCCACATGGAGACAAAGAGGTCCTGGTAACTGAACTAGATGCGCCACACGATATGTTAGAATGATGTCAAGATATGGCAGCCGACTTACCCCTAGCACGGGCAGTAGATACGGCACAAGCCTTTGCGACAGCGTCAATATTTTGAAACGCAAAATCATGCATTATTGCCATACCTGACGGATGCGGTGAACCAAACCCAGCGCCAAACGACATACATAGCCCAATCAGCCTGTCTGGAAGAATAATAGCTCGTAAAGTCTCGACGATGAAAGGTACGATTCGGACGAGCTTACTCATCAGAACCGACCTTATCGCTCAGACACGAAGCAAACGCGAAGACCAGAATAATGTCGTTAATCTCCGCAAAAAACAGCGAGGAGATCATCCCCTGCTAGCGGATCACTCTTACGCACAGACAGAAAGAGTGCTGGCACACACCGCAAAGTGAAACCCTATAGATACGCCGCTTGGTGCCGTGCCGGTCGTATTGCCTCTGAACCTAAATATCGGCTTCGGCGTGAGCATCGAGGCAGTCAGAAATAGGCTGCTGACTTACATCATCGCTGGTAATGTGCGTGTCATGAGCATGATCAGTGTCTCGCATGTTCGCAAAATCGAGCCGCGTACCGACAGCGTAGACTAGATTTCAAGGTCATATAATCGCGAAAATGGCGGCTGCTGTGTAGTCACTCACCAGCGGTCACTATTATTGAACCGAACTGTATGGCTGAGGTTAATAAAAACCGTTTGAAACGGACAGGCTGCACACGTAGGCATATGCCGGGACCTTTGTGAACTTCCTCTCTGATGACACAGTGTCAGTGATGGACACGCGGGAAAAATCATTCTGCAGGCCATCACCTACTGCGGCAGACATAATGAACAACCCCAGAGTCCCTTGGGCGATGAACATCACGATAATCTACCAAGCGCTGGTTAATGGAACCCATTTCACCGTGATAATGCCAAGGCACCCACCATCGTAATCTCTGAGAGCTGAATGTACAAAACATCAGCACGTGGAAAGATACATCGCGTTGACGCCTATTGATGCATACCAGCATGGAGCTGCAAACAAGTTAGAGGATTACCCACGACGTCGCAGGTGAAATTGACTCACCCGCTCATTCTCGAGCTGTCGTCCTTGAAAGTCACATCAGGCATAGTGACAAACATGTTCAGGAATGCGTAAATCAAGCTGAGGCCTTCACACAAGCTGTAGAAGGCTGGTTCAGAGCGCCATCAGGCTATTTTTGTTGGGCCGGCCCACCAGAGAAACATTGTCTATGTGAGGATCGACCGTTCGAGTCAAAAGCCCGTCGAGAACAAATCTGGTTGTACACGCACTCCCTTTCTGCATTGGTCCCGGTACTTTATGTGGCTGGGCGGAAAAGACGCTGTGTGCCGCCAACCTCTCCTGACTTGAACAATGGAAAGCAGGAGGGTACTAGAGGAAGATGTTCAACACTTTTCGGTCACAGACATGGTCATGAGCGCACCAGCTTGAAAGCACGACCATCCAGGCATTTATTGCCCGCATGTTCCCATCGTAGAATGTCCAGTCTGGGGTCCACAGTTGAAGTAATCCGGCCATGAACGCGGGTGGTGTGGGTATGATGAACGTTCGAAGCAAGGTGCGGGGTGGATATGCCGACTGGCGACCGGCTTGTTAGTATCAGAAACAGCGCGTCTGAGCCTGATCAGCCACAACATACTTAGTCGGTATGTTGATAGAGAGCTCGAATGGCAGAACTGTGTGCCTAAAGGAGATTCAGCTCGCCGGGACAGACCTGAACGAGACTGAGGTGAGAAATCTAGTGAGAGCTCGAACGCGCAGCTCGCGGTCCGGTTCGGCCTTGCGATCCGGATCATCACCTCGAAATGATCCGGAGGAATCGACGGCGTACAAAACAGCGGGCTCTTGCTGCCTTGGTACTGCCTTGGGTACATCTAAATTATGCACTATCTGGCGGGGTTTGACTCGAAGTCGTGAAAGGAAGCAGTCAGTCAACGTGCCATCGAAATACATGCCTGCTATACAAACGGAACACGACTTCTGCTTCATTTTCTCAGCTCAATGAGCGTCTTGAGGCCCACGCGCTCCGCAGGCTGCCATGAATTCGCGTTTGGACGCCTACGCGTCCGCACGTGTCTACAGCGTGTTCGGGGCAGTAAGATGTCGATCCTCTGGATTCTCACCTATCTTCACGATCTTTCAGGCTTTTAGCCTTACCCCTCCAACGTGCAGGCTAGTCTCCTGCGAGCATCGACCTTTCCCCGCTGTGCGTTCTCTGAAACGATACACCTGCCATGCCGTCCGCCACGGACTCTGTGAAAGACTTCGAGTAAGTCGTGCGACCAGAGGAAGTGACTCTGCTCTGACCATGTACAGACTCGATCCGCTGTTCGAGCTTCGTGAGGCGTCCAGCACCCCGACGCCACTCAGTGGCATGCTCCAGGACGCAAACATCCTGCGGACCCTCATTGGACACAAGAAATCGAGGCGAGGATCCACGAGCTCGCAACGTTCTGTCTCGCGGGACCGCATGAAGGATCCTCGGAAGCCAAAGAAAGACGGCGACAACGAGAGCATACTGACTCTCGTGCTAGCCGAAGAAGAGCGGCAGGCGCACCACCTGAAAGCTATGCTGCGATCCACGGGAGACCGTCTCGAGTCAGAGATGCGGCGGGCGGACCAGGCTGAGGAACGCGTGCGCGCTGCAGACAACCGTGCGCGGGAGTCTGCCAGCAAAACCACCGCCGCGGAAAGCGCGAGGCATCTCGCAGAGCTGGACGCTGCGCGCGCGCGGGAAGAGATTGCGCGGTACCGGCTGATCGCCGAGACAGCGGAGCGGGAGCTGAGGAAGGCTGAGGGCGACCTTCAGCGGCTCGACAAGCTGAAGACGGACGCAGAGCAGTCCGCCGCCGAGGCGCGGGATGTCGCGCGGAAGGCACAGCAGGCGATGCGGGAATGGCAGGCGAGGGAGGAGGGGCGTGCCGAGGGCATGCGTTTGGAGGTGAAGCGGAGTTACGAAGAGGGGCGGGAGGACGGATACGAGGACGGGCGGGCAGAGGGTCTCGAGGCTGGCCACGCCGAAGGATATGAGGAGGGTAAGGCGGATGGCATGCACGCTGGGCGCACGGAGGGACTTGCTTCGGGGCGCCTGGCCGGCTTCGACGAAGGGCGGCAGGTGGGGTACGACGACGGCTACAACGCGGGGTATACGCAGGGCCGGAAGGACGAGCGCGTGAAGGCGCTCGAGGCGTTCGACAAGTTCATCGATCGCGAGCTCGACAAGGAGGAGACCGACGTAAGTGGCCCGTCGCGCTCGCTGTCCCCGCCACTCCTTAACCTGAGGCACCTTTTACCCCCCAGAATGCGGAGCGCACGCCGTCGGCACGCACGCACGAGTGGGTCGCAGCTACAAGAAACGCGCTGGAGCACCCCGAGGACGTCCCCAGCCGTGCGCCCTCGCCCAAACCAGTCCGACCCCCGTCTCCCAGAATGATGAGGACGCCGTCGCCGGCGCCCGTGCCTGTATGGCTTCACCGCCAGCCGCGCATGGCTACACCGCCTGTGCCCATCATCTACGCGCCGGGTCAAAGCCAACTACACGCTTGATGTACTTCAGTCGATACCGCATATGCGCGTTCTGGGCGGTTGAGCCAATCAGTACGGGATTGTATTTGCAAAGGCTTGCGGGCGAGCGTCGACCATGCGCATTGTTGAGATAAATTAGCACAGTTATGACTGGACGGCGTTGCAAATATTTGGTTGCCTGTCAAACAAGTCTGCATAAGATATGAACCTAGAGCGCTGGTCAATGACAAGACTATCGGGTATAGACGAGGGGATGTTAGCGCAATCAAACCACTACGACTACTGCTTCTTCGCTTCCCTCTCTAACTTCCTCAACGCGCGTTTGCGAATATCGATGTGTGTGATATGAGCGATGTAGGCGAACAACGAGGTCCAGCCGACAAAGTGCTGTATACCAATTATTAATATTGTTTGAAGTAATGAGCTCAAGAATCGCGTACCATGGCCCAATCGAGAAGAGCATGGCTCCAATAGGGACTGGAGACAGTAGGACGGCCAGTCCAGAGAGCTCCGCATGGGAGATTGATCTACAAAACGTGATAAATAGAAGTCGAGGGCTAGCATGAATGGACACATGTACCTTCGCAAGGGCGGATCGCACGTATGCCTTGGGCATGGGACACATAACGCTCGACTTCCTGATCTTCGACATGTTCGAGACAACAAAATAGGTGTTGAGAGTCTCGACGTCGACTCCCTTGCCCTTGACCTCTTCTGCGAGAGCTGCGTTGAAGGTCGCCAGGAAAACCTTCGAGGCCGCATATGGCGCGAGCATGGGCGAGACGATAGAGACGCCGGCAAACGACGCGCCTGAGAGGATCAAACCGCGTTTTCTGAAACATGGAGAACGAAAATGAGTTTCTTTCCTTGAAACCGTGCTGCACGAGCAACCTACCGCTTGAGCATGCCAGGGAGCACGGTGCGAGTGACCTTGACGGTTGCGTTGATGTTGATAGCGAGGATGTTGTCCACCTCCTCAGCGGGTGCGTCAATGAAGTCCGCAGGGAAAGAATGAGACCGTCCGACGTTGTTGACTGCGGCAATTTTCAACAAGAGGAGCAGGATTTCACTCGGGAATATTGACGTACCCAACACACCAACGTCAAGGTTCTCAATCTCAGCCTGGAAAACATCCCACTGAGGTCCATCAGTCTTAGAGAAGTCCATGGCCAGGGCACGCGCTTGCATCTTCTTGCCAGCTACCGTGACCTGCTCTGAGGTAGAAGACACGTAAATATGTCATCGGAGCAATGATTGAGAAGGGGTGTACCAATCTCGCAGCACAAAGCGTCCAATTTATCCTTGCTCCGCGCCATTATGAGCACATTGAAGCCCTTCTTTGCGAGCTGAAGGGCGAACTCGCGTCCAATGCCCTCAGAGGCACCAGTCACAATGGCCCATGCACCTTTCCCGGCCCCATATTTCTTCAACTGGGTGCAGCAGAACGCGTCAGCTCCCTCGACTGGCGTCCGACACTGGGAAACGCAGCCTGCACTCACATTGGTGCCAGGTAGCACAAAAGTCTGCAGTATCACCCCAAATGCCTTGAAAAAGAACTTGGCAAAGGTAAAGGTTCCGAGGGCAAGTAGGCCTGTGGTGAGCCACGGGTGGTCCGTCACTGCACGCGACGGGTCGATAAGCGTTGTGAGAGCCCGTATACAACGGCCGTACCTATGACATTCGACGCAGAAATGTGCTGGAACGGCAAAAAAGCGAGCAAGGACGCCATCTTGCACTGCGTTCGGGGAGAAGGTGGGCGTTGCAAGCGAAGGCAACAGCGCTTCGCCCCGACCCTCGCCTCGAGATGAGCGTCCCGCCCTATGCCCTCAAATGGAAGTCTGATTATATAATCCGACCTGCTGTGGCCTCTGCGACTTCAGTGCTAACCGAACCACGACCTTAACCTGCAATATTCACGCCCACAAACCGTCACCGGAATACTACAGCAAACCAGCTGGAATCGCTGGAATACACTAGCATCACCTCCCCGCAGAAAGTAGTGCAGCGGTCAGTATCAGGAAGCAATGGAGAGTGGTCCGGGCGGGCAACAGGCTGGTGTCAAGGTCGATGAAGAAGAGGCGCGAAGGGGAAAGAGAGCGAAACTCAGAGAGATGAATGTGACCCTATCAGGACACGGTGAGCCCCTTCCGATGCCGTTTGAAGGTGATATAGACTATCTGTAGGGTCGTCAAAGGCGTCGGACTCGTCTCTGAAGCGGCACACCGCGCTCACGAAGCGCATCCGTCAATCCCTCGGGACAGAAAACTATACCCAGATTATGAAGGATATCGAGACATTGACTCTTGAGAAATATCTCGACGAGATGTCCGGCGCTGTCGTGGAGGGCTGTGGTCGATGCAAGACCGAGAAAGATGTATGGAGCGCGGTGGAGGTAGGATTCACGGTTATACCGCTCGCTGGATTACGCGACTAATCGCTGGGATATAGATTATATCTGCCCTTCATCGTCGCTTCCCCACGACATTTACGCCAGCTCTCGTATCTGTTCTTAGCGCGGGTCTCGCACCGCCATCCCAAGCTGCGCTCGCCACGCTTGCGCCAGAGCAGCGCGAGAAGGAGGATTCGGTCCGCGTATCTCGCCAGAGACCGTTGCTGCGCGTATGTGCCGAGCTTGCGCTTGTTGGCATTATCAGAGATGCGCCGACACGCAGCGGCGGGGAGTGGATCATGAAGACAATTCGACAGTTGGTACGTGTTACACAGCGCTTACCATCGTCCTCACATAACCTCTCTTTACGTGTTATTAGCTTTCTAATGACCCCACACTGTCATCCCTGCCTCTTCTATCGACATTCCTCAAAGCATATGCGCGGCCCTACCTAGGCATCGTACCCCCTGCTGCGACCTCGAAGCAGATATCAGCGTCGTCCGAGCCTGGGACGCTATCTGAAGAAGCCACTAAGAATGCGAACGCAGCTCAGATGGACGGGGTGAATGGCTCGTTCCCGGCTTTATTCAGAGAGGAGGATGAGCTGGTGGAGAAGGAGATACGCGATCGCTTCAAGAAGATGTGCGAAGGATACTTCGATAGCGTGTGCAAGAAGCTCGTGATCGAACACAATGTCAGTCTTACTATCCGGTCAATAGATCTCATTAACCGTCTGTGTGCAGCGCTTGCAAGAGCAAGACCGAAGGAACCACGAAGCATATATTCGTTCAGGCGAGATCTTCGAGGACCGCCAACAGGCCTACGAGAAGATGACGAAAGGCTACGAGAAGCTGCTTGCTAGTTGTCAGACGTATGCTATATGATCTTTGAGACAAGCGTGTGCTAACAGAGTATTCTCAAGGCTATCGGAGCTGCTGTATCTTCCGCTTCCCGAGCTCAAGATGCCCTCGCAGAAAGCAGACTCCATCCAGATCGGAACGAACACTGGCAGCTCCTTGGGCGGCGACGGGGACGATGAGGCATTGCGTGGCGGTAAATGGGAAGACGAAGAAGAGCGCCGTTACTTCGAGGACATTCCCGATTTGAAAGATTATGTTCCGAAGAGTGTGCTGGGAATTGAGGAAGAGGGCGTCTCCGAAGAGAAGAAGAAGTTGGAGCAAGAACAAGTGGAGGCGGAAGTCAAGAAGCTCGAGGAGGCGTTGAAGGATCTGGAGGTCGGGGAGAATGGTGACGCGCCCCAGGCGAATGGTGGTCCCCCTGCTAGTGGTGCTGAAGACGAAGATGCGGAAGATGAGGACGGGTAAATTCTTGCATATTCCTCTCGATGCTCTTCACTAAGATGTGATCGTACCCTACAGTGCGGAGACTCCCACGGCTGGCACGCCGAAGACGTCGCCTCCAGGCACACCGCAGCTCGCGCCTCAAGGTCCTTCACAGATGCTCACGGCTCTACTTGTACGACTCCCCGATGCAACGAATCGTGTCATGATCGACCAGGTCGCAGTCGACTTTGCATTTTTGAATTCGAAAGCTGCCCGGAAGCGGCTTGTCAGGGTGCGTTACTTCTGATGTTGCCAAATCGGCCCATTTCGCTCATATATATCTCCAGTTCATGTCACAGACTCCAAAGGGTCGCTTGGATGTTTTGCCACATTATTCGAGGCTGATCGCGACCCTGAACAAGTATATGCCAGACATTGGCACGGAGGTTGTAGCTACTGTGAGCTGGGCTTTTTCGCAGTTCCTGCCAAGATACTCATTCTATTGCAGCTCGACGAGGAGTTTCGATACTTGCAACGCAAGAAGAACGTTGTCAAGGAACTCTCTGAAGTACGGAGAAAGGTATGCGTCGTTAGTACTCAGCTTTCGAGACTTGTCTCACAGTACGGTCTTTGAACAGAATATCACGTTCTTGTCCAACTTGACCAAGTTCGGAGTTGTGCCCATCCACATCATTCTTCATATGTTTAAAGTTTGTCTTGACGACTTTTCGACGACCGGCGTGGAGAACCTTGCTATGCTATTGGAAGGCTGTGGCCGATTCCTTTTGCGAAGCGAAGAGACGCGACAACCCTTCAGTAAGATGGTATGTATGATCTCACTTAGTGGGTCAAACACTCACATTGTGACAATCTGTAGGTCGAACTTTTGCGGAGAAAGCAAAGCATGCAGCATCTTGACCAGCGTCTACAGTTGCTCCTCGAAAACGCCTACTATCAAGTATGTCTGGATAGCACCGCCAAACGCCTCAGATCGGAACCTCATATTCACCCGTCATGTAGTGCAATCCGCCGGAACGCACCGCACGCCAAGAGAAGGAGCGCACGCCGACGGAGCTGTTTGTCCGCCACCTCATCTATGACGTGCTCACCAAGAAGACGATCGACAAGGTGCTAAAGCTGATACGCAAGCTGGACTGGAACGACAACTCCGTGCGGCGCACGCTGCACAAGGTCTTCACTAAGCCGTGGAAGATCAAGTTCGGGAACGTCGCGCTGCTCGCGATGCTTACGTATGACCTGCAGCGCTACCACCCGTCGTTCACGATCTCTGTAGTCGACCAGGTCCTTGAGGACATTCGACGCGGTCTGGAGCAGAATGCGTATAGCATCAATCAGCGTCGTGTCGCAACGATGAAGTACCTCGGCGAGCTCTATATTTACCGCCTTATAAGCTCTAGCATCATCTTCGATACCCTGTGGACGCTGGTAACGTTCGGACATCGTGTGTACTTTCCAATTTTCGTTCTTGCGCAGTATCTGACTCTCTTGGTGTTTCTTGCAGCGGAAGGCCGCCCATTGCCTGGTCAGGCTTGTGCGATTGACATGCCCGATGACTACTTCCGCGTCCGTCTCGTCTGCGTACTTCTGGACACATGTGGCATGTGCTTCGATCGCGGTACCCAGCAAAGGAAGCTGGATAATTTCCTTACCTTCTTTCAGGTATGTGACTCTAACACCGATTGCCAATTATGCACCCTCTGATCTCTCTCTAGTTGTACGTTCTCACCAAACAACCTGCCCCTATGGATGTCGAGTTCATGTTGTCCGACTCGCTCGAGGTACGCCGGCTTTATGGCTTCAATCACGCGGAACTCACCTCTTTGTGTAGGCTGTACGCCCAAGGCTGCGTCTCATCAAGACCTTTGAGGAAGCTGCTGTAGCGGTTGATGAGATGTTCAACTCTGTGTATCAGAACGCCGGCTGTGAGATATACAAGCACCCTTATCTGATCCTACTATTCATGAACTTCTATTGTAGTAACAGCTGAAGAGAGCGGTGATGAAGAAGATGAGGACAACGACGAGGAAGGCGGTCAACGAGCCCAAGAGAACGACGAAGATGATGGAGAAGCTTCTGAGTCGCCAGTAGGTGTCATCTTGCGCCCGTTGCACACCACTCTGATCTCGATTGGCCAGGTTGATGAACGTGCACCATCTCCGGAAGCGGTATTGCTCAAGTCCTCGTCTTTGGAGCTCGTTGGGCCTTCGGAAGACGACGATGCCGAGTTTGCGAAGGAACTTGCGAAACTGGTCACAGATAGCGCGGATTCTAAGCGAGTCGACAAGAAGACCGCACTCGCTCTTTGGGAAACAACAGTTCCTCCGCCGGTCATCCGCAAGAAGCGCATGAATGATACGAATGATCAGATCGAGGCTAGCGGTGCTGACTCGAGTGAGGAGACCGGTGTCATGAAATTCACCTTGTTTACCAAGCGTGGAAACAAGCCTCAGGTACGCGGTGGCACCTTTTGGACGTTCGGCCTGCCTTATCAACATATCTAGATGAAACAACTGGATATTCCTTCGGAGTCGGCGTTGGCGGTACAGACTCGGACAGCTCAACTTCAGGACAAGGTCGAGCAGCAGCATCTGAAGAGGCTTGTGCTGGACTACGAACAACGAGAGGAAGTCGAAGAGCTCAGAGGTTTGTCCCAATCTACATTGTGATTCGCCGCATCTCACTCGCAATGTTAGCCATGGAAGCACGCAGCCGTAACGGCGCCATCAAGATACGGTACATCCCGTAGCACTCGCGGTCTTCGGCATCTGCGTCGTTTCCTCATGCGAAGTCTTAGTGACTTAGGCATCGCCTTCTGGCGTCCTGCCTTCAGTCCTGTGCCTAGGCCTCGCCCGCACATCCTACCATGCCTTGCTTCGTGACGTCCCCCAGGGACATAGTTCCGCGACACCCGGCACACACCATCCATGATGACCGATCGACTGACGATTCGTGGCAAAGTCTGTCTGTCCTCTCCTGCGCAAACAGAGTATTTTGTGCCATTCCCTGTCGCCGAGGCGCCCTCATGGTTGCTGTACTAGTAAGATACTTTTGATACATAGGGAGAAATCTGTACGCTGTCTTCAATATCACCCTGCGTGCCCGGTCCGGTTTACGCGTTCGGTCCGCGCGCTACAATTACAGAACTTGCACGTGCCCGACCTCGCAGAATGCGCACGCGGCAGTCGCGCTTTGGCTCTCTGCACCATCGCGCCGACCGTCCACCTCTTCATTTCTCTCTGATATACTCACAGCATTGTCATTGTCTGGGAGTATGCCAATGAGCGTCCCACAGACATCATGGCAGACTCTGACGACGCGTACTTCGACGAGCTCGGCGACTTCGTTTTCGACGATGAAGTGGCGGCCTCGCTTGATAAGACGGAACGTGAGCACGAAGCTGAGCTTAGCCAGCAACGTGTGGCGCAGGAGAACAGAGGTCCACCTCCGAAGAGACTAAAAACTCGACACGACAGGGCACCTCCCGTACGGCGAAGCGGAACAGACGACTCTGAATCGGAGGTTCCTGACGTCGAGGTCCAAGGAAATGGCTTGTACGCCCTTTATAGCGCACCAGGTTTACAGGCGAATGCATTGTACGGCGCCGATGTACCAATTCCTCAGCAGTCACCCACCCGACCGCCTGCACCGCCCAAACCCGTGTCGGTCTCGCGGCGGTCCAATCACACTCAACAGCAGCCTGTTGCAGGACCTTCTCGTCCCCAAACAATGTCTAGGAACGATAGTGGTCCCGTGTACAACTCTCGGCATAGTAGCGTGCACGCCATTTCGTACCCAGCTCGGGCAGCACATACAAAGATACCAGTGATTGAGCCGAACAGGACCCAGCGGACAGAAGGCAAGACGCAAGCTGAAATCGACAACGACCGCCTCAAGCGACAACTTGCCATGCTACAAGCCCAGTTAGACGACAAAGACAAAGAAGTGAAGATGAAGGAGGGAGAGGCCAAGGTGGTGAGAGACAAATGGGAGCTGGTGAGTGACCCAGTCTGTGCGATGAAAATATCACCGATGCCCATGGTATTCCAGGCAACAAAACAGTACGATGCTACGCTCGCGAAACTGAAAGCTGATAAAGAAGCTGCGGAGACTGCAAAGCTCCAGGTACAGAAGGAAAGCAGAGAGGAACTAGAGAGGATGAGAACGCAATTCTCGTTCAAGGTACGTGACTATGCCCTTTCTTTCGTTCACGGCGCATATTTCCTTTCTCTAAGCAACACGCAATGGAGGCGGCTGCTGTACACAGACCCGGCCAGACACCTGCGAAGAAGACGGGAAAACAAGTGGCTACGGCTCCTCCGAAGACTGCCGGCGACATGCATGAATGGGATGAGGATGTGGTAATGGCAGGGCCAAGCAATGTCTCCGCGACGCCGCGAAAGCCAGCTATGGTGTCTCCGGAGACACCGGTCCGCCCTCGCCGACCGACTGCACAAAGGACTTCACCGGAATTTCCGGGCTTCGTCAACTCTTTCACGCAGTCTTCTCCGACGATACCATTGTCGCAACGCCTCAAGAGCAACAAGGGCCAGAACAGAGTGCCGGAAGACGTCGTTGCGCTTCCACCCTCTCCACCGAACTCTCCACCAAAACGTGGTGTCGCGCCGACGCCGCACAATGATGGTAGCAGCCAACCTGACGGTCGTATCCCTGCACCAGTGTTCACGGTGTCAAGATCTCAGCCTCCGCAAAGCAGCCTACCGCTCGGCGATGAAGACGTGCCCATGGAAGTGGAATACAATGAGCGCACACAAGAAACGGCAGAGTACAGTCGAACAGAGGAAACCAATGTCATTGAGCCGCCAGACTGGAGAGAAATGGTAAGACTGATACGAATCGGATGTCTCTCACTCATTATTCTCGTCTGTGTAGATGCGTCGCATACTTTTCACCCATGCATTACCATCGTCCCAGATGCCAACATTGCAGCTGCTTCTGAACTCTCCGCTTCCTCTTTCGGCATCCGCGGATGACCTGCAAGCATACTCTTCCGCATCCGCGCAACTGCTTGAGAGTGTGGCTGCAGGTTCAGCTTTAATCGAGTGGACAGACCATCTGCGGAAGTTATTGGGCCATCTTTCAGATATGGGCGCGTTGTTAGCATCCTATGATATCGTAAGTGCATCTGGGTGCCTCATGCTAGCGTTCATTCACAGAGAGATGTAGATTCACCCGTTAACGGCGCTATTTAGCCTTCTGCGGACAGCGTTGCAAATCATCCCTGACTTTGGAGAAGCACTGCTTTCAACGCCGCTAGGGCAAGATGAAGACGCCCCTGACAAGATACTGGCAGCAATGCGCGACGTCATGTTACGGCACTTGACGTGCGGAGGCAGTGTTTGGAGCGAGATCGTAACAATTCTAGCTTCGGAGGCCCTCCTGTTATTGGAAGGCCTCTCTTGGAGTATTCCTGAAACCCTGGTTCCGAAGTGAAATCATACCATTTACCTTATAGCTTGCTCTTTCCACTGATGCACACATACAGACTGGCCGTCGTGGTACGAGCACCTAAGTTGTTGATGACTTTGATGGGCTCGAAGCAGTCCGTGACAATCATTCGCGACACAGCACGCATACTGGCCGTGCTGGTTACTCGTAAGTCCACAATCTCTCTGGTGGTCCAATTCACCTGAAAGCAGAGATCTACAGATCCCAGTTTCTTCCGCCAAGTGCTCATGCGCCCATATCCCGACCCCGACCAAGACCCGGCAAGGTTGGCGGACACCCGGACAATCGAACACCTTGACCAATTATATTCATATTTAGCTGATCCATCGAGAGACGTAAGGGGAATTACTGCACTGGCGCTATTTTGTGTTGACCTCTACGTACAGGTTGATCTCAAGGACACTATTCTACTCTTTGTCTCCAGCGCTGCCCTCTCGCACCCTGACTCCGTCACTATACTGTTGAGATCTTATATTCTGGTGCCCTCCATAATCACTTACCTCGCCGAAATCACGAACCCACTTTGGGAAGATGATCCCGACTTGATAGCTTCACCGACTCGCGTGACTTGGTAAGAGTCAACTCTGCATGTAAAGAGTCTTCAATTCACGCCGGATTTTATAGGGTACTTCGTACGACCGTTCGGATTGTTTCCCTCCTGTCCTACATCATATTCGGGGCCCAAACGCCGTTTGACCTGCGCACGGCTTTACAAACGGTACCAATACCGCGCTTCACCGGCATCACCCACGTCTTCACGGTGACAATGAGTAGACTCTCATTTGCTGACGCGCCTATCTGGTTCACTCCTGCGCAAAGGCTCCAGCTCGAGGACATCGTCGGTAAGTAATAATGCCTTCTCTGAATTCCGTTGATGATCGCCAACGAACGTACGCTAGACATGGCAACCCGCTTGCTCGAGCTGGTCGTGGAGAGCCCAGAATTAGAATCAGCTTGGGAAGCTTTTCAAGCTGATGGAGACCTGTCGGAGGAAGAGAAGATGGCACGAACACTACACCCAGACCCAGAGCCCCTGGACGACGAGTTATGATTGCAATGCATGTGCTACGTAGATACTGTATCGATGTTCGAAATACTGCGAGGTGCCGCAGCATATTAATTCCAGGTATGGGATGCCTACCCCACTCGGCACCCCGCGTGGAAGCGCGCCCTGCCATTGATGAAAGTAAGGTACATAGACTCCTCGCATTAGGGAGACTGCAGATAGATAATAAATGCAGTGCTCATGGTTGTGTCATTGATCAGTCCGGGTCCGACAGCATGAGTCGTGCCACGCACAGGACGAAGCCGTTCGGCATTCACGGGGCAAACGGGCGTTGACTGTGCATACCTTCTGGCTGTACCTGCAACGATTGTCCATGCCTGTAGACGCACGGTCAAGCGTTGTCAAGGACATGCGTTCCGGGTGGCACCAACGCGAGCACAGGCTGCCAGCTTCCTGTTGAAACGTGGCGAAGCTCAAGGAGGTATAGGTGGTCAATGCGTATATTAGACGTCCACCAATCGGGTCTGTTCTCTGTCGATAGCACGTGTTGTTTTGCCTGTAAGAGATGAACGGAAACTGGTAGATGAGCTCTCTACACGACGGCGACGTGCATAGATCGACAACTCACAAGCATGCCTCTGTGGATGACTCGCGCAACCGCTGTAGCCAAGCGACCTAGCGTGATGGGCTGCACGTTGTTGTCCAGTACGTGAATGCCCTCGGACCAGGGTAGATATCCAGGCCACTGTGCGTGCGAAAAGGCTCAGAAAAGGCAACACTTCCCTCCACAAAATGAGGGGCCCACCAAAATACGACATGAGACTCTTCTGATCAATGGATCGGCGACAACGGGCCTGGAGTCCCTGTCATCCAGCGCATCGTAGTTTTGTTCCAGCGCGCTGGTGAGCCGTATTCCTGGCCGTCCGTGCTCGACGAAGACGATCGAGGGAAATGGGTGGAAGGGTGTTCGGGAGCGATAGACTTCCTGTGGAACAATGATTCCGGGAGAAGGGAACCCAATGCTGTAGTCAAGAAACGTGTGATATGAGGGAGGTCCAGCCTAAAACGTGAACACGACAGTCAATGCAAACCCAAAGAAACATGGCGCCACAACTCACCATTTACAGTGGCAGATGGGTGAAGGTACAACTAGAGACGGCGAACGAGAGACACTGGGACCGGCTCTCTGGTCGCTTCTGCTGTTTGACGGGTCCGTATTTATCGACGTCCCAACGAACTAGACGTTTCAGCGGCATACCGACAACACGTACGACCAAGCTCTTGCGCTGCCCCCCAGGTATGATGCCAAATATCCACTTTGTCAGACATGTACGGTCCCATGCTGCAAGCCGAAGGGTCCAAGGGATGAAGCAATCGTAGAGCGGGCGAGCGGATCGGGGAGGTCTGTATTGGGGTCGTGCGGAGACCAGCCTTGCATTGAGTAGTACAGGCAGGTTTACAGAAAACCGGCCGTAAACACCCATTTACACAAGACTCAAAGCTGTGCCTACATGGGTTGCGTAGCAGTAACTGCCACGGAGGCTGTGCGGACAACGCGAGGCGTTGTCCGTATAGGCTCATAAATGAAGGACTAGGGGGGTCAATCGATTTTTCATCTAGAAATGCCTTGAGATCGACGCGCTAGACGTTTAAGGGAGTCAGTACATACATTGGCCACGGAAATGTACTGGCAGTGGACACCGCCTTACCTTTTGTCGGGTGCACAGATCGGGGTGGAAACGCATGTTTTCTCTCACCGCAGATGCATAGGCCAACTGACCACTCTAGACTTCCAGAAAAACACGTACCAGTATGACCCAAGGACCCATCTTCAGAGGGAAATGCTTGCAGTAAATTTTGGCGATCGCTGTGGCTCTCGATCAAAACGTGGCGGCATGCGTGGTGGAAAGACTGCGCAACAGAAATTCCAAACACATGAATAAATGGAGAAGCTCATGTCATTGATCTGGATAAGAGGGCGTTTCGTCAGATTACGTGCTGGTTAATATCAAGTTGGAGCAGGCAAGAGTGATTGATGACATGTGGACCTTTATGGCCAACTGTGCGACGTGACCTAGATATTAGCTCCAACGATATCAACACAATACACACAAGAAGACTCGTAGCGGATTGAAATGACCGCCAAAAGACACCGAAGAGGCTCGCGGATGGACTTCTGAGTTTACTGAGTTAAGATTGACACCCCGCGGGTCCTAGGATGTGCTGGAAACAGATAGTGAGGTGCATTTAAAAACAATCTGGAGACATAACGTGAGCCTAGCAAGTTCGAGATGGAGGTAAAGAAGAAAGCGACTCGCGGATGGACTTCTGACTCGTTTACTGAGTTAAGATTGACATCCACCATACGTTCAAGCACTTCTAAAGAGATCGGTCCGGTTAGATCTACGGCTCTACGGTGTTTTCGCCTTTTTTGGGGGCATTCCCAGCGATTGTTGAGAGAAAGAGGTTTGGAGAATAAGACAGGCCATCAATATTTGCCAATGCATCGCAGCCCACGGATTTTCGGTCCCGGCGCTCATACCTCTCGGCGCCTGTACACGTGATCTTTTGATCGGTATTTGGACCATTAGACGCCTTCGAAAAGTTGACCCTCTGCCCCCGAGATGCCGCTTCTCAGAGCTTTAATCGCTATGCTCACCATTCGAACTTTACTGCTGACACTGACCTTGGGATGCTGATCGAGACGGATACTGATTTCACACTCTATCGAATGCTACCCGCTCGCATCGCTCTTAAGGACGCCGCGTACGCGTGGAGTCGCTGTTACCAGTGCGTAAGAGCTTCGGACCGATATTTGTGCTCACATTCTCCAATCACGGAACCTAGTTGCATGTGATTGATATTTGTGCTCACATTTTTCAGTTACGGAGCCATGTTTGTATATATATTTTCGCCTTCTGAATCGTGGTCATCCATGAACGGGACCGGTCACTTTGCGTTCTTCTGACCGAGATATCAGACGCACTGACGGGCTCAGCACTACGTCTTTAATCAGGCAGCCTTCTGAGAGGCTTTCAAGTTCTCGTAACGACTACATCTCCTGCGCGTCTTTCATGGTCGTCACGACTCACAAAAATCCTTAGGCCGCGTTGTACGCCACACCCATCGCTTTATGTAAGCTCTTCGACTCACTCTGGACGGTTGTCCGCTATTGTCCCTACTGATATTTGGTTGCTTAGGCGGGATATTTAGGAGATGACTCGCGGCAAGTCTTCAGTACGGCAGGTTAAAGCTGGATACGTCACATCTTCATATGGTACATGGCGACGTATGCTCATAACGGCGAATCGACACAGTCACATTTATTTCGTCACCGTGGGATGGATTTATGGTGGTCGGTGGCTCATAGGCTGATCAATGATCGGCAAACTTACAGTTCCCGCACAGCCCGACCCGAAGCTGCGACGAAGAGATGCAGTCATTGACTCGGACGAGCATATTCGTCAGCAGCATCCATCGAAGTCAACATGCTGTCCGTCTCGGAACTGGCGCGACTTCTTGTGCTGATCTCGTGGTGCTCGATAGCGAGGTACCACATTATCATTCTCACTCCTGGCTCCCACTCTAGGTCTGACCATGTTGAATCCAGGTTCAGCGCCCAAACTCTCCAGCTTTCAGCGTCTGCAACTGGCTCTATAAAACAACGCGTCTCCGTAGATGTTTTCTCACCCCCAGCATACTCATCTCCACTGCTCACTTACTCGACCTTCTATGGATGCCAAGCTCTACAAGACCGTCGCTGTCTCGCGCGGTTTGAAGTACGCCTACTACGCCTCCCCCGCGCATGCAGATAGACCGACGCTGCTTCTCTGCCACGGCTTTCCCTCGACCTCGCGCGACTGGCGGCTATTTGTGCCGTTCTTCAAGCAACGGGGCTACGGCCTCATCATTCCCGACATGCTGGGATATGGCGATACCGACAAGCCTACGGACCCCGCGCTGTACGTGGCAAGCGCGATGAGCCGCGATTTTGTCGATATCCTCGATGCAGAAGGTGTCCAACAAGCCATTGCCGTTGGGCACGATTGGTGTGCCTTTATAATCATCTTGTAGGGTAGCGCGTGTACTGACATTTATGTCGTCGCACGTCAGGGGTTCAAAGGCAATTTCGCGTCTCGCGTCATACTTCCCGGAACGCTTCGCTGCGTATGCTTTCCTCGCGTTCTCGTACATCGCGCCGCGGGAGCCCTGGGTGCCCATGCACGACTTCCAAGATATCCTGAAGAAGACACAGAGACCGGATGGGACTGAGGTTGTCGGCTACTGGTTATTCTTCTCCGAGCCTGATGCAGACGAGATCATCCGAAACCACGTACGTGATTGTTTTTCGTGTGTATGCATTGCTGATTCGGAGCTTTCGAACAGATTGACTCGTTCGCAGATGTGATGTTCTCGCAGGACCCCAGCATCGTCAAGACGCGCATGTGTCCGACGGGGGCGTTGAAAGCCACGCTGCTCGAACGTTACAGGGGACCTCGTACGTCTTGGTTGAGCGACGAGGACTTCAATGAATGGAAAACTACCTTTCTGAAAAATGGCTTCGCCGCGCCGACATGCTGGTACAAGATCATGACCAATAAAATGCAATCCGATGAAGATATCTGTATGTTTTTGGTAGCCTATGTTCATGGTTCTATTATTCACCGTAGACCTGTAGTAATCCCATCCGAGCGGGCGTTCCCACCTAAGACGTCCCCCATCTTCTTTGGTGCCGCGCTTCAAGACTATGTATGTGTGGCGGAGACGAATCGCCGCGCTGTACAGGTGGAAGACTTCAAGGAGCACAATGTGACAATCCGTGACTTTGATACGTCTCACTGGCTGATCTTGTCCAAAGCCGATGAGGTCTGCCGGGAGCTGGAGAGCTGGATCGAGAGCGCTGTAATTGGGCAAGCTGGCCAGTAGGACCGCTTCAGCTGGGCATTTGCGCACGACAGATCACCGTTCGAGTATCAATAATGCTCAGCTGTCTGGACGTTGAAAAGGTGCTGTATTGTATGCGCTTCGAAGGCCGTGAGCCAGTACAGGATAGACTCTATTGTAAGGATTATCTGGGCGCGTAGGAATTATGCCGTATCGTGCGTAGAGATGTTTAACCGGTTTCGTTGTCCCCAAGCTCACGAGCTCGCCGCAGGACCGACGACAAACTGCTTTGTCTTGTTGAGGTTGTTGATGAGATTATCGCCGAGGTTGAGATGAGCCTGCACCATAGCTGCGGGGGTGAGCGCTAGCCACTGTGTCAAGCTGATGTCTTGAGCAATGTCTGTTAAAGAGAAAAGGGCGTCGGCATGAGTCAATAGCGGAGGTATGACGAGAATGCACTTACTCGTGTTCCAGATTTCGAGGAACTTCATCGTGGTATTTCCGGTGTTCTCAACATAGTGTCCTAGGGGTTGTTCAGCACATGCCACAACTACGGCGCGCGCAATGCTCACCGAAGGTCGCAGGAATGTAGCCGACATCGCCGGCCTCGTAGTTGAACGTGACTGCATTACTTGAGGAAGCGAAGATAGTCATGCGACCTTGCCCTTCGAGGAAGTAGGTCCACTCGTCTTGGGTAGGGTGCCACTGTGGCGCAATGTTAGTAAGTGTCGTGGCTCCTACCCGGTGGTTTCGCTTACGTGAAGCTCCCTGTATCAAAGACTTTGTTAGGAGGCTGCACGCCCACTAACAAGGTGTTTAACATACCTCATTGCACCAGGCTCAACAGTGACCTCAGCGACAGCGATGGTCTGCGCGATCGGGAAGACTGTCGAGTCCGCGAACTTGATGGTGCCGCCAGAGAGTGGCGTGGGGGTGACCTGGGAGAATGAGTAGGCGAATGGTTGGGGGACTTGTCCAGCTGGATCCTGGACTGCGGTGGCGTTTGCTGAGGGCGACGAGGAGGGGAAAATATAGAGCTCGGAGCCCGGAATATCGTTGAAAGCGGATATGTTCGTCTGGAAGTTCTTCGCGAGGACCTCCTTCGGGATGTGCGCCGTCCAATCCGTCAGCTGTAGCGTATCACAGTGAGCAGATATGATATGCACGTTCGGGACTGGCACGTACCATGAAAGTTGAATCCTCGCTAAAGTCGCCTTCAGGGAAGACAAGAAGGAACTCGGTACCATCCGCGGTCTGGTTCGTGCCCTGGAGCGAGTGAGGTACGCCAGGAGGGAAGTACCACAAGTCGCCAGGACCCTAGCAAATTTGTTAGCCAGCGACTTGATATCAATTTTCCTGGACTCACGAGCGTCGCAATGAAGTTCTGACCGTCGGCATTGACAGACGTGATTTGAGTATAGCCCTATGAAATATTTGAATATCAATTGTGACATGAAAAAAGTGATGCCTACACTCAAAATATAGGCCCACTCAGCAGTCTTGTGCCAATGCATCTCGCTGCGAGAGACGGTAAGCCCAAAATGAAAAGAACGCGAGAGAAGATTGTGATATACCGGATAGCACCAGCCTCAAGCCTCATATTCACGCCCGCCATATTCGTTGCAATGGGCATGACGTCAACTGTGAGGGTATCAGCAAGGGTTCGACCCGGGAAAAACGCTGCTTTACCATTTTGTTGACGGGCCCATCCGCCGGTCTGGAGGCGATTGCTGCTGAGGCTCATCGGCCACTTCGCGTTTCCGCTGATTTGCGACCTCAAATTAATATCTAGATAATACATGGTAATAATCGAGAACGTACACGGTGCCGTGGTCGGTCGTGGGCGGAGCGAGCAAGTCGGGATTCTGTTGGTCGATGGCGATGTTCTGCGGGCCGAGAATTGTCGCACCGAGCGAGCCTCGGATGGGCTGCACGTCCGCAGTAGTGTCGGGGTTCCACATCATGCCGTTCGCGAGGTCCGAGGCATATGCGACAGTCGCGGTGGCCGCAGGTGCCGATGTAGTCGATGCTTCGGCTACAGAAGAGGCCAAGACACTGCTGGCGGGATTCGATGCGGTAGATACCTCGGCGGCGGAGGAAAGGATGCTGATGGCAGGAGCGGGTGCAGCGGCGACAAAGCCAGACAGCAACACCGCGCAGACAACGGAGGAGAGGAAGCGGCTCATTATAGGATAGTTCTAGAGGAGTTCTAGTTTCTAGGAGCTGTAGTGAGAACGCGGTGAAGCTGATGAGGAATGTGAGCACTCACAAGGAGCTTTTATACTCCTGCTTGTGAGTATACGCGCTATGACAGCGAAGCAGAACGATGCAATGCGCGACTACAGGCGACTACGCGCCACGGACATCGCGCGCTATGAGTCTATTCTACACTGGACGTGGTCAGCAACATGGCGAGCTCGCAGTAGATTGGCGACTTACGGATACGGTAACACTCGTGGCATGTACAGCACGGCGTCGCGCTGCGAAAAGTTTCTTTTTCGAGCGTGGACGCGCGGGTGAAAGTGCCACAGCCACGAAAGCTGCGTCGGCTAAAGGACCCTGTCGTCATCTGGGGAGTAGATTCAGTGGCATGGGAGATTGATTTTGCCAAATGGAGCTAGAAAAAATCATGGCGGCCATCAGAATAGTGCTGGACTCTAGGCTGGAATCATACGTGTAATGACCGCAAATAACCAGGCACGGATCGACGTGGGCTGCAAGTACGTGACGAGCTCGAGTAGAGAACCACCAAATATCGCCGTGTATGTTCAGTACGTCGAGCGACGCGTCTGTATGTCAAAACCCAGAACGTCAAAGTCTGCCTGAGCTGCGGGATCGACAGAAGCGCGCCTCTAAGCTTGAGCTGTAGAAGTACAAGGGGCTTCTCAGACGTAAGTATGGCGGCAGCCTCTGGCCCGCGGATTCTATTTCCTGTCTCAGTGAATCATTCTATTTCAGGGCGTTGACACATACTGTCTATTGCTAGTGCCAGCTCTTCAGGTGTTCGTGGTAAGTAGTGATCTAAGTTTGTCCATCGCCGAACGCCCGTCAGATGTTCAGCGCTCTACCACTCACCGTGAAACGCGATGACACCTGTTTATCCCGTACCACCTAGTATGCAACGTATGCAACGGACAGTCATCTTCCAGCGAGAGTATGGACAGTGTCACACTCACTCGTTAGATGAACATTGGTCTATATTCTCGAACAGGCAATACTTTCGAGCAAAACGCGGGCACTTGAGAGTGCTCGCCGAGTGACCAATTCTACACATGAAAGCAAAATTATTGCCACAACAACAATATCGCAACAATACGCCACATCACCAAGAGTACATAGAGTACAGCTCGGGCGTGTCGCTGAACAGCACTGACATCATGTCTTCGGGGTGGCACGACCGATGCACAGTGTCCGCTTCCTACAGTCGCTCCGCGTGGGTCCGGTCTTGACGGTCGTCTTGAAGATCTTCTCAAAGCACTGAGGCGTTATGACCACGAGGAAGAGTCAGCCAACGCCTCTACGAACAGAATTTTCGAGAGAACATGCTTTATTCCGGAAAGATGACGTCCGGACGTCATTGGCGTGTCCTAGAAGGCATGCTCGTGTGTGTGTGCCATAAACCATCCGCGCTCTTGCCGCCATCGACGTCCTTGGAGATGTAGACATTTTTGGCTGAAAGGTTGATAAGACGTAAGCATTGGCGCTCTGTATATCACGGATACGTTTGGCGAAAGGAGTATCGACAAGAACCCGACGATGGTCTTGGTCTCCATAGAGTTCGCGCAGTTCGACTTGTAGATAGTTGATAGTAAGAGGCAAGTTCACTGGGACAAGGCGCTCAATGACGGATGCGTCTGCTCTGGCAAAGCCACATTATAGGTTATGGGGGTGAACAGCGCCGTATCCGTCTTGGTTCTCGGCGAGAAAGAGATCCGAACGCGTCATTCTGGGACCTTGGGCGCAACATCGACGTCAGAACGCGTCAACCGAGAGCGGTTACAAAAACAAACAGGGGAAAGGTCGTACCGTGGTTCAACCCGTGGGGCTATCTGCTGTTGGGCTTAGAACAAATGTTTCGTGCTGTTCTCCTGGAGTAGCAGCGCACCGAAAAGGGTAGGCGCTTCGCGCTAGTACTAGTAGTACTGACACATCGCCGGTGCCATGTGCTGGGACAACACTTACAAATCGCAAACCGAACCAAGCAAAAAGAATGAACTGCGAGATGTGCCGGGAGTTGAGTGTTGACTTTGGATGCCTGTGTGCAACACAGGTTCAGGAAGGGACCATCTACGAGCGTACATATAATTCAGCAGAGCATCAGACCTCCAGAATTGAGCAACGGTGGCATGATTACTTCAGAGATGAGGTGCACACCTGGCTGACCTCCTTGTTGTTAATCTTGGCACCTTTTCCCTACATGACGGTGCATCCGAGCGCTGTCAACGCGATTGACCGTCCAGCTCGCCCTATATTTCCAACAAGGCAACCCTCTTGTGAAATGACCGCAATCGTGATGCATCGTTGGTGGAAGTGCAAACGCAAGAGCTAGCGTAGAGTCCAACCTGTGATCCGGCCCAGAAGCCGATTCGGGCGCTATGCGTTTCACGTGATTCAATATCCGAGAGAGAGTTTGTACTACGCCGACACTGCACCTTCCTCTTCACACTCCAACTTCTCTTGAAATAATTTTGCCGTGCGCAAGCTATGATGAGTGGGATGGTATGAACACATATGCAGTGATCAATCTGGTGAGTCGCCAGTACAGCTGGAACATCGAGATACAAAGTTCCACAACTCGGTACGTGCATCCGCATGGCCTTGGTACCAGTGATCAATCTGGTGAGTCGCCAGTACAGCTGGAACATCGAGATACAAAGTTCCACAACTCGGTACGTGCATCTGCATGGCCTTGGTACAAGGTTAGCATTTGACCTCTCTGAATGCTGAGGACGCGACTGAGAAGTTTTTTTTAGCATGTTTTAGGGCGGTTTCTTATCGAAGACCATCGCAACGGTCCCATGCTTGTCCTTCCATACATAAGTGCAGAACTCAGTCGGAGGACATAGCTGGAAGGGTCTTACTTGGCTCCAACTGGGGCCGAGAACACGCAGTGGTCACATTGCAAGACGATACCGCTGGTATGGTAGATTGCGGATACTTAATCTGTACTAGTGGCAGCGCAGGGAAACTCGCGAAGCCGCGCGCGATCTTTATCGCCACAAACTTACTTATATACCAGCAGGCTCAATGTCCCAACATCGATCTTCAGAGTTGCCGACTCTCCTGCACCAACTTCTGAAACGATAATATGGACCCTCAACTCTACAAATCCACCACTGTTTCGCGCGGATTGAAGTACGCGTACTATGCATCTCCCGCGCAGACAGGTCATCCCACTCTAATCTTCTGCCACGGCTTTCCTTCGACCTCACACGACTGGCGGCTCATCGTCCCGTTCTTCAAAGAGCGCGGGTACGGCCTCATCGTACCCGATCTACTCGGCTATGGCGACACAGACAAGCCAACAGATCCAGCGTTGTATGTGTCCAGCGCGATGTGTCGCGATCTCGTCGAGATTCTCGACGCAGAGAGTGTTCAGACTGCGATAGCCATTGGCTACGACTGGTGAGCAGCGTTACTCACCTAATGCGATGGAATATACACTAATCCTCTACGGCATGTTCCAGGGGCTCCAAAGAGGTTTCACGGCTCGCGACGTACTTTCCGGAACGCTTCATCGCATACGCGTTCCTAGTGGTACCGTTCCTCCCGCCCCGTGAGCCCTGGCTGCCCTCAGGCGACTTTAAATTCCATCACTTCCTCAACGCGAAGCAGAACGCCCATGGATCCGAGATCTTTGGGTACTGGTTGTTCTTTGCGGAGGACGGTGTCGACGAATTGATTCGGACGCATGTATGTGACAGAATTCACGTCTTATGTGCCTCCGCTAATTGTCAACTCTCGCTGTCGGTTGTAGATCGACTCTTTCGCTAGCCTTATTTTCCCGCATGATCCGGAGGTCTGGAAGACGCACCTGAGGCCGGTGGGTGTGGCCAAAGCGACACTACTGGCGGGATTCACGGGGCCGCGCCCATCGTGGCAGAGCGAGGCAGACCTCAACGAGTGGAAAGCGACCTTCCTCAAGAACGGTTTCGCGGCACCCACGTGCTGGTACAAAGTAATGACCGATCACATTCAACCCGCGGAGGACGCACGTAAGTTTGATTCATTCCTTGTGCGTTCGCATGGCAGTACTGACCGCTGGGTAGTTATCCCGGACGAGCTCGCCTTCCCTCCTAAGACGGCTCCTCTCTTCTTCGCGGGCGCACTTCAGGACTACCTCTGCCTCGCAGAGGAGGGTCACCAGACCATGCAGATACCGCAACTCAAAGACCACGACGTGACCATTCGCAACTTTGATTCAGATCATTGGCTCATTTTGTCGAAGGCAGAAGAGGTCTGTCTGGAGCTGGAGAGCTGGATTCAGGGTACTGTGATACCGAAAGCGGGCCTGTGAAATCAGTCGCACTTCCCTGCAAACGACCCTCGCTTCCCCGCGGTCTGCTTGCACGGTCGCGAGTTCTCGTCTTCGTCTTCCTAACACAGTCGCGCATGGTATACGTACGCGTGGAATGTTTTCAACACACAATGCAGCATTCCTTCTTACATTGTTTTCCATCGTCTTGTCACTGATTTTGGCGTGCGACCCAGGCAATTTCCTCTGACATGGAATTCCAGATGAACTGACACCAATTTGTCCCCCAAATCTTCGATTCTCGCGATGCCGCGTGCCTATTCTCGCGAGAAGGCATCCCTGAGAAAGTAATAGTACGTGATAGTTTCGTGACGACAGGCGCATTGCTAATCTTCTTCTTGCTATTGTTGCTTTGCTCCATTGTCACTTACAAGATTGACATGGTACCTGAAAGATGGGTACTTATTGGGCACCCTCAAAGCAGCTGATCGCCTCGTGTGCGCCAGAATCATGTACCCATGATTAGTCTATACCTCGTAAATCAGTGGTCACCAGTCACGGTGAGCAGTATCCGTGTTTACGTGCTCTCACGGCATGTCCCGGACATTTGATCGTATTTGCAGCGCATTGACACGTATGTGTCGTTCCCAGGGCCTCTTTCATAGCAGGTCGTAGCTCAACGAAAGTCGAAACTTGGTAAGCAGCTTCGCTGGTTTTGTATCTGACCTGTTAAAAGAATCAACTTGAATGCGAGGGTCAAACCGCTGGTATGGAGAATGACGTTGCCGAGACTGCTAGCCACAGCTGTCACACCCTCTTGAGAAATGTGCGGCCTTGTGACTCGGTACGTACGTTTTGGCTAACCCTGAAGATGCCTGCGAAATTTGCTACTGGTATAAGAAAGGTGCAATCTCGCGTTTTATACATTCAGCCTTCCTCTCAAGCTCCTCTGCTCCACAGTGACGCTGCGACATGGACCCCAACCTCTACAAGACTATCACCGTCTCTCGCGGGTTGAGTTACACGTACTACAGCTCGCCCGCGCAGGCGGGTAGGACAACCTTGTTCTTCTGTCATGGCTTCCCTTCCACTGCGCACGACTGGCGGTGCTTTGTCCCTTTCTTCAAAGATCGAGGCTACGGTCTAATCATACCAGACCTGCTTGGCTATGGCGGGACGGACAAGCCGTCTGATCCCGCGTTATACGTGTCCAGCCTGATCAGTCGCGATCTCGTCGACATTCTAGATACCGAAGGTGTAGAAACGGCGATCGCCCTCGGACATGATTGGTAGGCAACGGTTTTCATTAGCCGAGGGTGACACTAATATACTATTGTCGCTAGGGGTGCAAAGGCAGTCTCGCGACTCGCATCATATTTCCCAGAACGCTTCGTCGCATACGCGTTCTTCGCGGTTCCCTACGTCTCGCCGCGCGAGCCCTGGGCACCGATCGACGATTTCGCTGACTTCCTCAAGAAGACGCAAGCCCCCGACGGCTCAGAAATATTCGGCTACTGGCCGTTTCTTTCGGAGAATGATGTAGACGAAGTCATCCGAACCCATGTACGTCCAATCATACGCGTTGTGGTCGACGTCTGCTTAGTACATTGTCGGTAGATCGACTCGTTTGCGAGCGTGGCCTTCCCGCACGACCCGGAACTTTGGAAGACTCGCATGAGGACCGTGGGCGCACTGAAGGCGTCCCTTTTAGAGTGCTTCACTGCGCCACGTCCGTCTTGGCTTAGCGAAGAAGATCTGGATGCATGGAAGACGACTTTCCTCAAAAACGGTTTCACTGGTCCAACGTGCTGGTACAAGATCATGACAAACAAGATGCAATCCAGAGAGGATATTCGTACGTGCATTTTCGTCTATTGACCACTTCTTGGGCTACAATCCGAGCTGCTCAGTTACTGTTCTCTAACCACCTTTGAAAAGCGATACACCTTTGAAAAATTCTCTCGGAATAGTCCCGTCGTCAAACTTTGCAACCGGTATGTATACTACAATTTAGACATACCAATTATGTATAGTTCCGTCTCTTCGAATGGAAAATTGAGCGCGAATTGAGGTGTAGCGAAGCTTGCCGGTGTCTTTTGAAGAGGTGTGAACGCCTTGAGCCCGCCGGCGCTATATGAGATCCCGCTGATGCCACTGAGCAAATTTCGTGAAAATAATTGTGGTGTATCTAAGAAAGAGGTACATGGCTATAGAAGATTCCGATTTCTTCGATCGCGACGCGGCAGTGCATGTGGGGATGTTTTGCAGCGGAGGCGTGACAACAGAGCTCAGGCGTGATTTCGAGTCAAACTCCGACGAGAAACTCTAATTCGCAGCCACAGTACGCCGCTGGGGCAGCACAAAAATCTACTCCACGCAAGCAGTCGCGACTCGCAGGCCACTGGGTACGGCCTGTGGCCGACGCGTCGGGTGGGTGCCATGGGTGCCCGTAAGGCAAAAGCCTACCGGACGCGTCGGACCAAGCACGACCTGGCCGACGAAGAGGCCCGCATTGAGGCTGCTTGCACACATCTACGCCGGCAGAAAAATGTCAACTTCGCGGAGGCCGCTCGAGACTACCGAGTCACTTACTCTAAGCTTCGCAACCGCTATCTCAAGCTGCACGCACCTCCACGCGAAGGCCAACGAGTCCGCATGATCCTTAGCTTCATCCAAGAGATGGTGCTTGTCATTTGGATGCGCTTCTGGGCACAGCGAGGCACTCCTGTCAGCCGCGCGGCGCTGCGCGTGAAGGTGCAGAAATTAACAGGAACGAAGCCAAGTACAAGCTGGACTTACAAGTTTCAGCGGCGTCACAAAGAACTCATCTACGCGAAGACGTCACCATTGGATGGCAAGCGCGCCGCCTGCTTCAACCCGACGGCAGTTGCGGAACACTTTCGCACACTCCTCGACATCCTCGCCACATACGGACCGTTTGAAGCTCGCAACATCTATAACATGGACGAAAAAGGTGTTCAGCTGGGTGGAGGACGCAAGGGAAGCGGCGTAAAGTTCTTCCTTTGTCGTGAGCAGCGCGAGAAGTACCGCAAGCGCAGCGCGGAACTCGAGCTTATCACGATAGTTGAGTGCGTCTCCGCCGACGGTGACGCGCTCATGCCAGGCTTCATCTTCTGCTCTGGCCACTACGACATGGCCTGGTTTGAGGGTTTTACTGGCTCGGAAGACATCTGGTAAGCTTGATACCATCACAATGTAACGAGAGTACTTACCGCAACAAATTATAGCGTCGGCAGGTCGGAGAATGGCTGGACGGACGACTATCAGTGCTTACAGTGGTTTAAGGAGTCCTTCATTCCGCAGGCTCGTAAACGCGCAGGCAATCCAACCGATCCTATTCTTCTCATTCTTGATGGCCACGGCTCTCACTGCGCAGCAGAAATGGCGAAGCTTGGCCTTGAGCACAACATCCACATACTCAAGTTTCCCCCGCACACCACCCATAAACTGCAGCCGCTCGACGTCGGATGCTTTGGACTCCTATCGCGGAAATGGTTAGAACGCTGTGAAGAATTTCTCGAGACGAACGGAGTTAATATTCCCAAGGGAGAATTCATTCGCGAATATCTTAGGGTGCGAGAACAGACCGTGACCAAAGAAATCATCGATGCCGCCTGGAAGAAGGCCGGCCTTTGGCCGGTTAATCCAGACATTTTCACCCCAGAAGACTTCGCCCCGTCGCACGCAACTTCGACCCAAGCACACATGCCTGACGGCTTTCCTGGATCGCGGGACTTCTCCAGCGAAGGCACCAACATCCCTGCATCGACTCTCGATGAGATAGACATCAGCATCGTGATGGATGTCCCTCCGGAGCGCGCCAGGAGGAGAGCGGCGAAGGGCACGACGTCAGATGACAGTGACGAT
>ALYI01003663.1:0-25590 GCA_001969225.1 Ceriporiopsis andreanae CBS 279.92 | reverse complement strand
CCCCCCCCCAGCCGATATACTGACAACAATCATCGATCCACATCTATACTCGGACTCGCCCAGCACAAGCGGTGGCAGTGTCCCAAGCTCTGATGAACGAAACACTGCATGTTATGAACCGAGCATCCAACTGGGCAGGATACTCGAAGTCTAGGGTTTTCATTGCGCATCACAGTGTCAGCGGTTTTTGTGACACTCTTCATTGGACTCATGTATCTATATCTAATTCTCACGGATGTACATCAATGTTGTGAGTATCGCTCTCATCTTCTCTGGACGTGGCCTTACATCTACGGCACAGGAACTCAGAGCTAAGCGTTCGGTCACAGTCAGACCATGGGGGTTTGCGGAATCACACTTGTCGCAGCAGCGGAGTTATTCAAACACGACAGGTTTCAAAAGGTCTCTGTGTCTTTTCGAACGTTATCGGCCGCTGTGGAGAGGTATGCAGTCGTCCATACCTGATCTATTCGGCGTGAACGAATCTCACGCTTGCCCTCCGAATACCAGTTCTCTTATCTCTAGATGCTCTTGCACTAGACCGGCATCCTAGCCGCCACAGATCTGGCACGCAGGCGTAGGAGGTTCGCTGATACAGCAAGGTCCGGTCCGCTGTCAATGAAAATAGTGTCGGATGCACTCGCGCATTGGTAAACCAGTATTGCGTACCGCTTGGATGTTTTCTAACAAGACTTCAGTCAGGCCCGTCGGATGGTCATGGCGTGCGACATACCTAACGCGGCTGCTCCACTAGTGGCCACGACGACCAGGACTGCTACAGCGGCGATGAATAAGGAACGCATGGTGTGTCTGAGGCGGTCCGCGCTCCTCACAGTGTGCCTAGGACGGCTGAAGGAACAGTCTTATATACGTAAGTTGCAAATATACCGCCGTTCGGCTCGAGTCCTTATCTTTTCATGCACAGCTCTAAGTTTACGATACCGCTCAGATCCGTGTACATTCTGTCTATGCTAACGCATGGCTGCTACGACGAGGTGCGATGTTTGGACTGATCAATCAGAAATCACCATTGGCTTTCGTGACAGTATCTATCTCCTTTGATGTGTTAGCACCCCTTGCAGTCGGACTCAGCAGAGACGATTATGCAGCATGGTCGGACACCCCGCTTCGAGGTACAATGTTAGCATCACGCAGATGTCGGGGCAGTTAGACCAAGAGTCTCACCGCCTCAATAGCTGTTGAAGAACGACTCGACTTCAGCTATTTGGGTGAAGGCGAGTACGGGATACATACCTAGCTGCTCTGCAGGGGCCGCCATGCTCAAAGATATGAAGCCGAGTGTCACAAGGGCGACGAAAAATGAGCGCATCTTGCAGTGAGTGTGATTGTTGGAGCGGATGTTTTTCACTGGTCCTGACTGCAGTTCCACACCTCTCATGACCCGTGGTCCTCTTATATGTCGAGTGGGGCGGCTGACTGATTCGACATCGTAGATGTACAACCCGACACTGAGGATCTTTTCAACACTGGATAAGAGCTCGCGACGAGTACTCGTATCTCATACGAGACGCAGGCCAGGTAGGGGGCATTTCAACAGTCTTCATCATTTTTGCGCAGCGACCGTGGGTCCAAAGTGTGCCATGCTGCTATATTGGAAGGCCTGAATGTGGCATCGCCTATGCCAGGCCACGCCTCTTCATGCCAGGCCACGCCTCTCCATCTCGCGCGTACGAGGACGTATATCGTAGTGAGGTTCGACCATCGCAACAGGCTCGAAGGATGCGAGTGTTTGCCACTTGTCACCTTATATATGTGCGTGTTAAAAATAACACCGCACAGCTTGACTTCTTATCTCTCTCCTCGCAGAATTCTCATAATCTTGAGTTTCCGATGTCGCTCGGATCCATACACATTTGCGCGCACGCTAGTAGCACGCTGGCCCATTGGTGCGATATCTGGACTAATTGATCGGAAATAATCAACAATATTGGCCTCCGTAATGGTCCTGATCTCCAATGATGCATCAACATCCACGACAGTCGCCCTCTGGAGGGTCGGATACGCAGCATGGTCGGACAATCCGCTTCAAGATGCAGTGTGAGGGGGCCAATGTTCGGTGAGTCGTGATAAATCAGCTTACCGCTTCGATATCTGTTGAGCAACGAAATAATTATTTCTACCGCCTCTGTAGAGATAAATCTGGGCTGCGTACCTAGCTCTGTAGGAATTGCCATGCTTGAGAGCACCAGGGCGAGTGCTACGATGGCGACAAAGAACGAGCGCATATCCTTGGTCAGTTACCCAGATGGTTCTTGCTTATGCTGACTATGGCGCGATGTGCCCGCAGCAAATTGTGGATGCGTTTTTATGGCTGCTACAGCGTTTCAATTGTCCGCGTGCCACGGATGTATGCAACACTACTATTCAACAGTGGTGTACACAAGTCCATCAGACCTCATCATCCCGCGTTTGCGAAGGCGTTTAAGGCGAAATGTATGTGGCTGCGTAGCGGGCTAGTATCTGATGCTCCTCGAAAATACCAATCTCAACATCCATGGCACCCGGGAGTGGGCGGGTCCGTGATGCAGCACGTAGACCGTGGAGAGAATGGCAGGCGTGCGTTGAGTCCGCGCTTTCACGAACTTCGTGTCAGGAATTTATTTCATAGACAATTGAACTTGTTGACATACTGCTTCTATACCTATCGGGAATCCTCAGTCAACGATGACCAGGGAGCATTCTCATCAATACGTACCGATTTCAGCTGCAGGTGCGGCTGTAACGACCGAAGATGTGGAAAGTGCTGCCAGGACGGCGAGGATAAATGTACGCATGACAGTGTTCAGTTCTTGACGTGTGATGGTGGTATGACGATCCGTCTTGACTTTACTGAAGAAACGGGTCAACAGCAGCGTTGACTATATACGCCCTCGAGCGTCCTGGACTCGACATTCTACCTCACTCCCATCATTACACACGTTTCCAATCACCGTTCGAATGACAAGTATTGGCTTGCTCACAGCATTTATGGAGCCACGCTGGATAAGTTTGATAGCATGACTGCGCCGTGTGGGATCCCTCGCAATAATCTGCAGTGCTAGCGGCTAGTAGTAGTCTTTTCATCAAGAGAATGCCTGCGGACCGTGTGCAAGACTCGAGCTTTAATCAGTTATGCAGCACTTGTTCGTCAGTAGTCCACGCATGGGGCACTTTACCGAAGGCTACGATCCGACATGGCGCGGCGGTTTCGGCAGTCGAATAAGCGTGTGGCGTATCAGCTTTCCGGGACCTCCGTATATCACCACGGGGTACGCCGCTCATGCCTGGTGCATGTGGGTTGTTTGATGGCACAGTCCATTTCCATGCACGTTTACGATGGTCCAATGTCGGTATCATCTGCCCCCGTGGCGCAGATTGTTGTTAAACGCCGACATCATTCCTAGTGGAGGACTTACGCCACTAACTCCTCATGCTGGACTCAACAATAGCGGTGAAATGTCGCCAAGACCAACCGCAGACTAGAATTCAGAGCTAAATGACGGCAATGAGCACAAAGGGCGCTATGAGGATTTGATAATTTAGAGTAGAACCAAGTCGGGATGAGCAGTTGACTATAGCTAAATTATATGTGCAATGAGATCCAACTGGTAAATTATCAGAGATAGAAAGGTATGCCGTATATTACTGGTGCAGCGCCTGTGAGATACGTCAATTTGCAGGAATCTCTTGATTGTCCAACGGCGCTGATGATGGACATTGTCTCGTCTCGAGGTCTCCCAGACAAACCACTCGGACTCAGCGCCATCTTATCAAAGACCGACTGCGCAAATTTGTCGATGTCACGGTCCGTTACGTCCCAAAGATTAGCCACGAGGGTTGGACTACGAATGGTGTCAGAATACTCCGCCGAACGATAGCGTTGACAATACTCACCAGCCAGCGAGCATGTAACTATGCGGTGTGCCCGTGCGATCAAAATCGCCCATATCCCGTAACGCACCGGAGGAGCAGCCCCAGAGCATTGTAGCTGCGCAGCGAGGGAGGTGGCGGACTTTATGAGACCGGATATATTGCTCCGCTCCACCATGGCCAAAGTAACTAGTTCAACTATATCAGCAAGAAACGCGACAGCTAGATAACGCACGACTTACAGAACGAGGTCCTTGCGGGTCAGCGCATCCGCGAACTGTTGTTCGCTAGGAGCCCGTCCAGTTACACCTTCCCACCCGCATTGTTTCATGTCCTTGAGCCACACCGCGAACCGTCCCTCCGTGTTCTTCAAGTCCCCGCTGGGATTCAAAACGTAGAATACCTTGTGAGGATCCACTACGACCCGGTCCGTCACCGGGAGCGTATCAGGAGCCTTGTTCCAATTGATATAGTCCAAGCGATCCAGCAAAAAATCCATACTGGGAATCCTGCTGACACTGCGGCCGCGCAGAGATGGTATGGACTCCCACGGGATACCCTGTACGTTCTTGTCCAGCACTAAGAACATGTGCGGATCGGCTTCGAACCCCTGTCGGCCCCGTGATTTGGATATGAACTCTTCCAGTGCACCGCGAATATCTACCACAACTTGGTCGATGTCGATCTCAGCACTTGCAACCGGGATGCCGTGGAACTGGTACAGGTCGAGGATGAAGTAAACCACATCTTCCAGCTCCTCGTCCCGGCATTGGGGCGAAAGTGAGGTAAAACACTCCACCAACGATGTATCAAGCCGCACAGATGTACTTTGCTTTTGCCTTTTATCGCGGAGAATCATGCTGCGGTCGAAGATATTCTCAATGTTTGTGCGGAAGTCGTCCAGAATGTCTTCAGGTAAATTTGTTGGTGGTCCGAGCACGGTCTAAACAGATTGAGCACAGTGTCACCTATCGAGCTGAAAGCACAGACCTTGAATGCGCCAAGCCAACAGAACTCAATGGTTTCTAGCAAGAGGCGCAGGCGTTTATCCAGAGCAGTACGATCTGCCCACCAGCTTGCTCGTGCTTCCTTGTCGTTCCGCACGTTGACCGCTTGCCTTGTCCCTTCGTCACTCAGTCTTATGATCTCCTGGAGCTTCATAATGGCGTCGTTGAAGGCCAACGGTTCCTCTTCCTCGCTCTCTCGTCGGCCCTTGAGAGGGATACACACAACAAGAGGTTCCCTATGCGGACGCTGACGAGTGACGAACATAGTGGTCTTGTCCTCGGTGACGCTGATACTCACAACAATCCAGTTGGAAGGCAATACGTCCGCTCGGCTTTCTGACAGATGCGCAGCATCGCAGACATCGGCTTCGTATTTCCTTTTGACGAAGTCCCAGTACTCCTTCATGGACTTTTCTTCGAAGACATCCTCGTCGCTGTCTTCATCGTCGAAAGCAGGGTTGAAGCGCAATCTGTTCTTGGGCTGTCGGGGAGGTAATGGAGATCCGTTGGATGTGATCAAAGGCCAGCACAAGTCATTCTGCGCATTGATGTCCGGGAACTTGTGTTGGATAGCCTCGAGAATCTCGCGTCTCAGTGTGATTGAGGTCGCCGAATCTGTAATGGCGTTACAGACAAGTCGATCAGTAGCGGAGTATTGGACGCACCAAGAAGCCGAACAGCGATATTGGAGGCTCCATGGCTAACTTCCCCCAATGAAGTTTGGAAAGCCCTGATTAACGCAAGCGAAACAGCGCCATCACGAACATGAAACACTTTTCCCCGACGGGAGACCAATGTCAAGTCGGACCAGAACAGCTTCTCAGCATTTGACAGCACACCCAGTATTTCTTGAGTGTTCGTTGATAATCTAGCGGACCCCTGAGGTATACCCATAGGTATCGTGACGGCTACGCAACGGAGGAACATTAATGAACTGAAGGCACTTCGTAAAGATAAAACATACTGGATTCGGCTAGCGAACTGAGGAACATATCGGCCTGAAATCGGGCGTACACGTTGTCCAGAGTCAGCTTGCCCATCAACGCGTTCTGCTCGGCCTGAGAGATAGGTAAGCTAAGGTAAGACAATCGGATGTGCAACATACTTTGCTATTCGTTGTGGCTGAGATTGAACGGAAGCGTTCGAGCAGGGCTTGATATTCCTCGCCCTCATCATGGAGCAACCAGACTGAAGCCAGATCGTCATAAATTGCAGTTCGCCGGACACTGATTGGCACTCACTGTTCTGGCGAAGGATAGCTACCAAAAGTTCTGGTGCTAGTACATCGCTTCCGAGTTGGGGTGTTGGTGATATTCCCAGCGAGATACGTGGCCTGCTCTTTTTCAGCCATCCATATTACACGCGACAGCGAGATTGCCTACCCAGAATTTGCCCCATCTAGTCGAATGAACGCGTCGTCCAGTTCCTCCAATAAGGACATAGCGTCTGCGTAAAGCTGCTGCGCTTCTTTTCCATTTGCACCGCGACGACTATGTTCGGCTCGCAAGCGAAATATCTCAGCTGCGTCGGGGCCCGCGACGTCCGATGCCAACTCAGCAGCCTTCGTCAGAGACGCGAAACATTCCTCTAGTTGACCTAGATGCAGTTGAATCTCCCCTGCTCTTGCGTCAGCACGGCTGACCATAGCAGGGGTGTCAAGAGACTTGGCGAGACTCATCGCCTGCTGCACGAAATACTCCGCTTCACGAGGTGATCCTCGATCCGCGTAGGCTCGAATAAGAGAAAACAACGTCCCGAGCAAGCCCTCAGCTATACGCCATTCAAGGCCATTGATGGCGGGGAGACCATTGAATATTTTCTTGGGTGAATCTCCGGGCTGATCATTCCCGTGCTCTTGTGTTGACTGTTCTGCGTCTTCCAAGAAAGGGTTTGAGTCATCCGAACTGCTGGTAGGAGTCGGAGGCACCAAACGCGTAAGGGTATCGAGAGCCCTGTTCCATAGACGAAGCGATTGCAGGAGCCCATTGATGAATGTTGCTGGGTCGTCCTACAGAAGATCAGTATAACAATGGAAGCAATGGAATATATCCTTACCCTCGAGTATTGAATAAGCGCAAACGTGCCAGCAGCAATCGCAGCCCGTTCGAGAGAGGCTGCTCGGAAGGTAACCCGCTGCACAGTGGACATGTGTTTTTCTTCCTCCAGCAGCTCGTTTGAGAGGTTGCGTGCGTCGCAGTAAGCCGTGGAGCTGCACTGCGTGTGAGTGATGTTGAAAGCCTACTGCAGAGACTCGCACCTCTTCAAGATATTGCCGGTTACGGCAAGTGATTCAGAGAGCCTGAGGGAGTAGAGCACTTTGATCTCGTCCGAGAGAGGAAGACTCTTGATGGATGCGAGGGTGTGCTTGTACAGACTTGCGCCTTTCTGTGTCTTTCCAAGCTTGACATACTCATGAGCGAGATCGACCGAGACCTTGACGAAGTCTGTAGATAAAGATCAAAACCAACGTCCGTGTGCCGTCCGATTACGAAGCTCACCCTCCGGTCTCAATGCAGACAGTCGTTCACATATACGCCGTGCTTGAAGCAGTAGACGCACTTTCGTCAGTACTTGTCCTAACAAGCCAAGTAGCTGTGCAGTTGTGCCTGTCATCGTGTAAGTGAGGTCATCAATGTGAAGCTTAACCGGGATGAGCTCACGTAGGAGGCCAACTAGTTGAGGCATATCGTCGAAAGGGGAATCATCTGATGGCAAGTCACCTGGTCTGACCACCGGTGCAGCCACCGACATGGCTGCAGTCCTTGCTAAAGAAACGATCAGCACAACGATTCATGCGTGGAAAGACGTTCGTACTAGTTTTCCGTTTGGGAGTAATAGGCTGGGCCGATCCAGTCTTAACCACCTTGTTCCTTGCTTTACTTTGTGTAGAGCGGCCTGTGGTCCCGTGAGGCTTAGCGGGAATCTTTCTTCCGCCTCGAGTCAGGGGAGGTGAATCCCTAGCTTCCGACGCGTGGCTGTCAGTGTTGATCACTGTCTTGAGAATATTGCACGCTTCGTCAGCGTAACTAACGACAAGGGAAAACTGAGATGTTTGAGCGCTTCGATGCACAAGGAGAGCTAGGCGCAGCTGAAGCATCGCCCGGTAATATGGCTTCAATGGCACTAAAGCCTTGTCGCAGTGAGGGTCCTATCCAAGAATCTGTCAGCAAAGGGATGACCTGCACGCGTCACACTAACCTTCGCAGCGAGCAGGTTCTCTGCCTCGTCGGCGATGTCGCTAAGATGAGCGTTATCTCGTAGGGTCGGCTCCGATTCCTGAGCGTGATATGAGACCTCCAAGGTTTTCAGGAGCACTCTAGCCCTCCTGATGGGCATGAGGGACCTCCTGTATACTTCAAGTAGATCGCCCAGGAATCCAATGACAGCCGTGCGGACGTTAGGTTTCCAGGTATTGCTAGCAAGGCTAGCAACTTGGCGTTCTAATAGAGCTCCGACGATCGTACGGCGTCTCTCCTGCACCGCGCTTTCATCGTCACCAGTATAGATGCTGTCCAACACGGTTTTCAGCGATGTCGTCTGAGGTCCCATATAAAGATCGCAGAGCCCCGTGTATGTCAGGCGATCAATTATTCCGCCAATGTGCTTGAAATCGGGGGACTCGAAGAGAGTTGCTGGACCTGTATGAGACGCGAGCTGAAGGAAGGCATCTCGGTGGAATGGGAATGCCTTCACGCAATTGACGAAGGCGCCAAAAGCCATCTGTAGCTCTATATTAGCAGAAAATTGCAAGAATGTTTGAGGGTGGGGCAGTACCTTGCGATCTCCTGTCTTTGTATGACACAATCCAAGAACCTCCCATCGCCGGTACAATTGATCTTCTAGTTGAGCCCAAGACTCCTCTGTCATACCATCCGCCGGGGAAGCAATCGCACCATCGGCTCTCGCTGCACGATATATCTTCAGAGCCTGTTCACCGAGCAGGCAGGACTGATCCACGAAGCGCACAGCAAAATCATACCGTGTCCCTTGGTAGAGTGTCGCGGCAAGATTATGAAAAGCACCTGAAACACACCTCAAGAAGTTCGCATGATGCAGTCTGTCCCCGGCAGCACATTGTGATGAGACAAGTGAACTTCCGCGTGCCAGGTATTCGTAGGCTTCGGAGTATGTTGCTGTGTTCGAGGGTACCAGCGTAGTGCGCGCAAGGACGAAGAGTGAGTCAAGTGCGGTTGTCAGGAGGTCAACGTGTGGAGTCTGTGGAAAGGAAGATGAGATGTAGACTGCACGTCATGAAGTGATACAGCGACATACGATACGATGAACATCGTCTAGAGCATCAACACCCTTCAGAAGCAAGCTTCTTATGCACTGTCGCTCTGCAGAGATAGGAGCTGTTAGACGAGCGGGAGGTGGCAGCGCCTCGAGCGTTTTGACAGCAGCACGGCGGAGTCTCTCAAAAGACCGTTTTAACTTTTCCGCACTTCTTCGTTCATCGTCGTCACCTTTATACTCCGACACATCGGTATATGGGACGCGCAGATAAGGAACGGATTGAGGGATGGCTTCCGTAGCTTCCACTATGCATTGCCAGTCTTTAACACCTATGGGTCATGAGCAGCTAATCGAGACAAATATCTGACTGCTTACCTGCGGCGTCGGACTGTTCCAGCAGCGCCGTCGCTTGTGTAAATAGCATGTATAATTGCGCTGATTGGACAATGCAATCAGGCGCGGTGTGCTGGCTGCTCTTGCTGGGACTCCTTGATACACGTGTAGCGTTGCCGGACGCGTCGATAATGTCAGGAGCGGAAGAAGGCCCGGATCGTCCGGCGGCCTCGTCGGATTGAAGGAGCTTGCGGATATGATCTAGCGTCTCCATGTCGTTTGACTGATCGATCCAGAGTAGGTCAACAGCTTGGAACGGTAAACTAACTGACTTAGCTTACCCGTTTCGCGAAGGAGGCCCAATATTCACAGAATGCAATGAAGCCCCGTCCGCCCATGAATTTTGAACTATCATCTCGGTGGCGCGCGTGCTCAATGAGCTCGGCGAATGCATCCAGTACCGTAGCGGAAACTTGAAGCATGGTCTCTCCGTCATCTGACCTGTCGACGTCCTTGATAAAAGATGTGGTGAACTTGGCAGCTTGGTTCCAAAATGTAGCGGACTCGAGGACGCCCGGACTAGTTCGCGCGAGACACAAAAGGCCGTATACGCGTATGCGGTATACTACGGTTGATGTGTGTGTATCGACGGCATGGATATTGATCGACGATTTCGTAAGTGCGGTATACGCACGTGTCAGAAGCGAGTCGACGTGTTTCGAGGAAAGACCAGACAGATGTGGCAGCCATTGTAACAGTGTTCCCGTCGCGTAGAGAGCTGTGCATAGAGTTTCGACCTGAAGAGGCTGAGGCTCGCCTGTGTTGAAGGTGGTGTAAGATGTGGCTATCAGCGAGTGGCCGAGATACGTCGAAATTAGCGTGAGAAGGACTTCGTTGGTATCAGACGGTGAGATGGGAGTGGGAAGGGAGAGCGCATGCGACATGGGGGTGGCGGTCGATTGCGCAGGTTGTGATTCCGGGTTGTATAGCGCGACTAGATGTTCACGAGTGTCTCCCAGAGCTTCAAGTGCAAGGGCATACTACGAGTGTTGATATCAATCAGTAGCGTTGCTTATAATATGCCGATGCGCGCACCTGTTCCAGCGAGATCAACTTGCCAACCACACTTCCCGCCGCACGTTCGACATCTAGGTCGTGCGACTTCAGCTCCCTCAAAGTTCTGAGACCTTCCCTCGCTGCAGTCGCGTAATCCAGTACTGTTGATTCGGCATGTATTGCAGCAGGTGCCTTAGCGGTCCGACGTTTCGGAGCGGGAGCAGGAATATTGGACTTCCCACTGTCCAAGGCTGCCGAGAGCCCTCTCGAGGCTGCGTTGACGGAACGCATAGCATTCATGCATTGTTCTTCCGCAGTTTTCGGGTGAGCTGCGCGTTTTTCCACGCGCTCGTTCAATGTAAGTTTAGTTTGGAGTTCGGCGGCAAGACTGTCTGCGCGTTCTAAGGTCTGAGACCTAGCAGGTGGTCGTAGTGTTCGGGCAGTTGGAGGGGGTTTCTCTTCAGTCTCATATGTCTTGGATCGAGAGCGGGAAGTCGACGCCTCCTGGATCGCATTTCCTCGGACCGTCCTCGTTCTGGTGACAGCAGGATCCCGTCTCTTCCCCTTACTGTCGCCCTCGCCCGTGACATTGAGCTTCTCTGCAAGTTCGGACGCCAGCTTATGTGACTCGTGAGCGTCTTCGGCTGTGAGTGTCGTCCTGGAGCTCGCTGCTTTGCGTGTCAGAGTGCGCGTCGTGGTTGCATTAGCGAGGCTGGCTTTTGACGAAGGAGCGGGGATCGTCGAGCGAGTGGGTTGCTGGCGTCTGGGAGGCATGATGAAGAGTCAGTATAATCAAGAGTGATATGTGACGCGCTGAGATATTGTTGAGAGATGTTGGTGGTGGCTGGTCAAGTCTGCACGAACCACTTTCGACAAACGCGCCGCTGTGGCACGTGAGCGTACGCCGGCGTCTACGCTCAAGACATTGGATGGACTCAGATTTCAATCATCGATAGATGCATGACGGTACTCCTAGGAAAAGACACAACGGGAAAAGATCACAAGTACGACCCCAAGAAAAGTCACGCAAAACTGTAAGAAACAAGCGCCACATGTGGTCCGTTGCGACAATTGACTTCAAGGTAGTACGCTCAACTCCCGGCCACGGTTCTCAAAAATGGATACATTGCACTGGGTACGATCATAGAAGGAACCGCCCCGATAGAGCCCACGGTTTCTGGCTATTTCTAGGAAGTGTACGGAATGATCGAGGTAGCGGTGCACAAGACCTGTTGAAGGTGCCGACATGAACTCGCCAACGTGTAAGTAGTATGCAATCGCTGACCACGTACCTCTCCAACATAGATGTCGGTGCACGCGTCGTCGATATTTGGGTTGTTCGCCAGCAACGTATCGATATTGATTCCGGCATTATCAGCAATAATTCCGCAAAGGTCATTGGGTTGAACGACCGCAGTGACATTGCAGTCCTGGCCGACGATACCCAGACAGAGAGGCTGCTAGGGAGTGAGTACTTATGTGCAAATTATCGGGAGGAGTAAAACAACTTGCCTCCAAGGCGATCAAGTCGGTACAATCCGCGTTGATGATAGGATTGACGTGTGCGAGCTGGAAGCTGATGGTGAATGTGTCAGTCGTGCAGTCTGAGAAACGTCAAGGGGCCCCTACGTCGAGACGTTGTGTGCCGCAGAAATGCTATCACAAGTATCACCGGTGGATACCGTGTAGATGCGAGAACAGTCTGCTGGCGACTGTGCGAGCACTATGGTTGGGTTAGCAGTAGGACCTACTAAGGGTAAGGAGCAACTCACCTTGTGCGACAGCGATAGTGCCGATAAAAGCAATGAGCTTGACACGAGAGAACATGATGTAGTAGACGGTTTGATAGATAAGTACTGAGCACCAAAGTCGAGTTGGCTACCGTCCTGACCATTTGTGCGACCCTTTATATACGAGATATCTGCAATGTGTCGGGCATAGTACACCGCAACCCAAGGCCTAGCACACCACCGAATCGAGCGAAAATGACTTGCGTTGTTGGAAGTGTTACCTTTTAGATGTTCTGTGGGAGTTCAACGCGTCTTGTGCACGTTCAACCCCCGTCGCGTATCGTTTACATGAATGACCGGACAAACTTGACCGCCTGTTTATGTTGATAGACCCGTAGCTGGATTGTTGCGATGATGGGCGCACAAATCCCCCTGTTGTCCGTGAGGCAACTTGGATGAGGAGGAACCGACACTGAGTCATTTTTCTCGTTCAGTTCAGCTTGCCAAGTTGCGATGCCGGCTTTCGTCGTGATGCAGGAAACTGAAATTATTTCAACAAATAATATTAGACGACGCCCAGGGTCCTCGAAACTTGTACTTACAGCATGTGTTATTTTTCGTTTTGTCGTGGTTCATCGCGAGTCAGACGTGGCGTCAGGCGCCCCGCCGTATCGCGCCGTGACGAGGCGTGAGAAAGGCGGGGCTCGGGAATTTGCGCGGCACCGCGAGTGACTTGTCGTGGACTGGACTCGCATCTGTATCCCAGGCTTCACCGCTGGCCGGACTGATACCATCTTTTCTTCCACACTGTCGTCTAAATAGTCCACTTTCGATGCGAGCTTTTGTCCAGAAGAAAACTTCAATCGTTCTGGCGCGCCAACGACACTGAGAAGGCTGCGTTTCCTGTCGCAGTAGGTGAGCTCCTTGAAATGCTCCGATTTGTACTGTGCTCGGTTGCGAGTGAGTAGTATGAGAGCTTTTGTATATCTGTTTACGTCCGTTTCGACAGCGTCTCAATAACAGAAAATAATCGACATATTTTTTGACATCTGCAAATACACCAGACTTGTTCTCAGCGCTCCACGCTTGGGACCCGCCGCAAGAACGCTGTCGCTCAGAGAGTGGCGAAACAACGGACGCAAGGTGGTCCATCGTGGGGAGTCTTTCTCGACTAGCAGGACAGATCGCCAGCCGTCTTGATTGAGCGAGACAGCACGCTGCCCTCGGCGTATTTCGTTTGTCTCCATTACAATCTGACTCTATATCACTGAGGGGTTTCTTGGCCGCCAGTGTGGCGAATGGTGTGTTCCCCGCCGTCATACTAGCGTTGATTTCACCTCTCATGGTTATGTCTTGGCTCAACAAGAATATGAATCTAGGGTCCACTATCAGAATCCGGTCCACGGCTTACACAGCTTGGACCGCCTGTGTATGCTCCGATTCGAAGGGGGCAGACGGGCCTTCGTAACTTTCGTTGTCTAGCCCTGCTGCGTTCCTCAGACTGTGCACATACTGATACAGGGTAAAGCTGGCCCAGTGTTGAGCCAATGGGCATACTGGCTTGATTTTGGATGCCACGATGCTCTGATGCGCGGTTCCGCGTATATCGGGATTGATTCGTCGCAGGATTTCCGAAGTTTCGGAAATCAACGCTCAACGTTCGCCAATCATGTTCAACGTTAGTGTTCGACGTTCACCCTCGAGGGCATGTTGGAGTCTTTCGCGTGTTACGCGCGTAGTGCTGGGCTTCTAGTCATCTTGTAGTTTTACGCTGTATTCTGTGAGTACACGCAACTTCTCGAAGAGCCTTTTCTGATCGCAGTTTTTGTGCATATTCTGCATTTCTAGGCGTACGGCAGCCTTCGCGTAACATTGCCATTAAAGTTACAGAACTGATGGCCGTATATCCGCGCCATCTCGGAGGATCAGATGTGAGTCTTCGTTAGCTGGTTGCAACACGCCTGCGATCTGTCGTCATATGGGCATTCCTCGGGCTGATCATCCCTATGAACGTCCGTGAGATATCTTGTGAGTGCTACCCTGGTTCACTTGACACTCGACCCTGCGCCACTAATGTGCTGTCACCGGAATAGCCGTTGAGTCAGACTGAAAACAAGTTGCGTCATCGTCAAAGCGATCGCTAGCGACCTAGTTATATTCTGCAGAGACTTTTCCAATCATTGTAAGGAATGACTTCACTTGCGCCTCAAGACGTGTTGGCGGCAGAACAAAAGAGGGACGTGATGTACGCGTGTGGTATGTACCTTTCTCGAGCTCGTCTCATACCGTTGACCAATTTACGTTGTAGGTGCATCCCTAGCTTGGATGGTCTGGGACACTGCGACTCATTTCGACGTCGAGGTTAGTGTCGCCTTCACCGTCAATGACACTGCAGCTTACTTCTTGTCAGCTTGAATGTATCTGGCGGCAGGTTCCCAGGCTTTGTTTATCCATTCTAATCGTCTCAACTATTGTTATGCAGCCGTCCCAATTCTTGGGTCAAATGGGTATTCGCGTTCTTGCGCTACGTCCCAATGTTGCACGTGATGTGAGTCGCTCCGTACGGTTTTAAACACCCGCATCTTAATTCTTGACGCCTTGTATTTTCAGGGTTGTTCATATCCTTTTTGTCACCAAGTTATCGCACGCTGGATGCCGGAGCATGATCATATACGAATTCGTGATGCTGGAAGCTCTCATCTTTGCGATAGAAATGGTTTTGATCATCCGACGTACGTTCACGTCCCCGGTGATAGTATCAAAGGATACTAATCATTCGCTTTCAACCACTCCCGGCCCAGTCTTCGTGCTGTATAATGCGAACAAAGCCATTCTCTGGGCACTGATGACCCTCTACTTAGCCGAGGTCGTCATGATGATCGCCGTCCTAGCCCTCGTCATACCGAAGCAGACTTTCACAGCAAGCTGCCATATTCTCAGTGAGCCCCGGCTGTTTATCGCCTATTGGTATGTTGCATCTTTTGGGTAGCAGTACGATTGCTCAATAATCCGTCAGGCTGTCCTCACTTGCATTTGAGACTATTCTGTTCGCTTTGACGCTCCTCAAGTTCTACAGAAGTGTTCGATTCACGCGAGGAAGGGAGTCTGTTCTCTTCTTATTCGTCCGCGATGGCACGTGGGCATTTGCGGTGATATTCGGTGCGTCAATTAAACCACATGTTCTCAGTGGTTTACTCAGGCATGGTCACTAAGTATGCATGTTGCTGAACACGTTGATGTATCAAGTCAACCGCAACCCATTGGCGGGTATGGGCTACCCGTACGTGTCTTGCGTTTTTTGTCCTTCGTAATTCTGAATATTTCCCGTCGTTCAGCTGGATGTGTGGCGTCATATCCCTGACTGTATGCGTCGAGTTTCCTGTTCTATACATCGCTGACATTTTTACAGGGATCTCACATCTTGTTGAATATACGCCGTCTGGGTACATCCAACCGCCAGGACCACGCCACCACAGAGGCGCAATTTACCAGCATTATATGGAGCACCGTCGTTCACGGACAGCGAGCCGAAGATACCGGCGCAGCGTCTTCCGTAGCGACGGAAGGTTGATACAGAGTGTCTAAAGATTGGTTTCGTGAGATCTTTTGTCTAGACACCCGAGATCGGTGCTGATGCTGCATCTGCAGATACAGTAGAAAACAAACAAGAAGAAGTCTAATTACTGCTGTCCATTCGAGGTCTTCTGACTTTCCCGCTGCGAAACCTTACATATCCTCATCAAACTGGACCATCACATTTCCTGTCCCCTTCCGCGTCCCAAATATCGTCCAAATGTCGTCTCTGTTGATGAGTTCTTCATAAGGAAGACACGGCTCTTTCTTGTGTCGTTTCCAATCAGCCTTTTGGCATGGTCCCTGTGTTGCACGTCAGTGGTACAAGAAGGCCGATGAATGAGGGTGCGCACCGAACAATAATGGCTCATGCGGCATCGCGAACAATGCATCATATTTTCTACCTCTTTGTCATGCTTATGCCGAGATTCTTGGGTCCACATGACCTTCAGGCAAGCAGGATTTGAACAGATCGTCGCGACGTCACGGAAGTCATCGAAATCGAGCTTGCCGCTTCTGCCCATGGGCGGACCGCGCGCTTCGTTCCACATACGTTGGGTGAGGTCGCGCGTCGTCGGATGCTGCAGGAATTTTCTGCGCCGCTCGAGGACGGTCTCGCGCGCTTTGAGGGCTGCATCCTTGTCGTGGAGGAAGGGACACGCGGGGTCAAGGCAGCCAGCTTCACGGGCGAAGAACTGTGTCGTACGTCAATTGCAACGAATTTACTAATCAAACAATGCACTCACCATGCATGGCACCAGGCCTTTATCATAGTTATTAGTTTTCAAGGCAGAAAATAGGTCATCCCACTCCTTCCTTCCCATAGTCGCACTACTGGAATTATAGTTGAGCACCATGTTCCAGAACTCGCGCCTCTGCTCGACCCAATACATGATGCCGCCCTCCATGGACTTCCAATTTTGCTCGAAGCTATCGACATATATAGTTAGGTCTTCAGGATCAATCGTCCCTTCCTCGCTTGGATGGAGTTTGACCCCCAGAATGGGCTTGAGTTTGTATGCCGTATATGCGTCGAAAATCAGGCCTTGCCGATCGAAAGTCGCGCCATACACTTCTTGGGCCGGCACTGTCGTCATGCGGTAGGCTTTTTGTAAGGCAGCGCATACGTAATGATACCGTCCTATGGACATCTCGGCCTGCCTTTGACCTTGCTGCCACAACGCCTCCTGATGGGTGGGGGAGACGTCTGTTCTGTGCACATAGCGGTTCGACATTGCTGTAGAACAATGCCAATTTAGATATGATTTATTCACTTGACAAAACCTGACAAAGGCACTCACGCACCCGTTTCGTGGTAGGGGAGAGGTCGACTTTGCGGAATCGCTGTCCCCGAGCAAATAGAGCGCTTAATTGCTGGTCGGTCTCCACGTGGTTCGGTGCCGCTCCCATGAGTGTGGCGCAAGTCGCGCGCAGAGCTTGTGCTGTGCCTCCATCTCGCTATCTTGACGAGTATGTGTGAACTGCCTGGACGTGGCAAAAATCTCGTAGGGACCGACCTTGCACTCGGAGTCCTTCTCGGAGCAGGACAGTACCAGCCAAGTTCAACTCGATGCCGCCAACTGCTCATGGTTTCCAGGCCCCTACGACTGTTCCAACTGACCTCAGTCTCGTGTCCTTTCACGATTTCCGCGAACATCACTCACATTCAGCCTGAACAAGACTAATGCCAAATTACGCAGCGAAGCCGGATGGATGCGTGCCGTACAATACGCAGTATCAGCATTTAGCTCATACTGTGCAACTGCGTCAGTAACAGTCAACAGGCACACAATATGATCAAAATGCACGGACGCACCGGCACTGTGTCCAGTGCTGTCTCAAGCACAGGTTACCTGTCTCCATCAGCGCAAGCTCCCCAAACCCCATGGCCGGTCTCTTGGGTCAACGAACGCCATGTCGGCCATGTCCCTTCCCCCATCGTTTTCATCTGGACTGTCGACATGCGAACACGTCACTATCTCAGACGCCCAGAACCCGTGTATCACCCTACGCGTCGCCACCGTTGTCTGCAGCTTCCGGCTCCTCAATCACGATATCGCGGAAATAAAAGTTACGAGTATCTATGCCTTGATCCGCCATTGTTACCGAGATACGAGTTCCCGCCGACCGGACACAACGGCCACGAACCAGTAGAGAACGTCGATGAACCTCGGGTACGTGTATGAATTTGTCCTTGGTTCGTTTTGACTTCGGCGAATGCAGCCTTCGCCGTGTTATGCAGGTCCCTAGTCAGGAGGTCGTCGTACGACGGTAGAGCCGTGGCTTCGAGCCTGCTCGAGCACTTTGTGGGCGGCGTCGAGATACAACGGATAAGACAAGATGGATTGGGCGGTCGGCTAGACCGTCAATTTGATCGCTTGGCTCTGTCTGATTTGCAGGCACGCTTGTCCAATCGTCTTGAATTGACTGCAAATCCATGCGTTCTGCCTTGATCGCGCAGAAGTTCAGCTCGGATTCCGTGTATATTCAGTCGGCGCGCAGAGCTGTTTCAACTTGTAAGTCGTGGCGAACATGAAATATTGAGGATGCCGGGCGGCCTCCGGAGCGCCAATGGAGCCGCCAAACGATGTCTCGAAGCCTGGGGACGAGCGTTGGCTACTATCTTGTACGCGAACCTCATTCTTGTTCCTATCTGTGGTTACCGAGTCGAACAGAATCACCTCTGGACATCCACTTGGTCCGCGCCACGCTCACGCGGGTCGAAAATGGTCGACTTGAGCTGCAATTCCGACGCGGCACTCGTGATCGAGTTAATGCGATGGATGAAATTTTGGGCGTCTTCCGTGCGAACCATGACCCCGCCACTAAAAACTGACTCCGCCGCTGCTCACCCTCTCCTTCACACCACCACCACCTGGCCATAAAGTTCGCCGAAAAGCGACCTTTCACCATCCCGAACGCGCCCCCTCCCTCCCTACTCCCTCCTGCACTCGACGCGCATCTTCTCATGGCAATAGACACTGCGACCGTTAACGGGCACACGCCCGAGGCACCACGTCTAGCACCTCTCGATGTAAGGCGCAGCACACTCCACCCGTGAAATGTTGATACGAGATCGTTTTGTTGCAATTGCAGGCCTCCAGACTAAAAGTTACGCGTGCGAGCACGCTGAAGCCAATCCCTGCACCGGAGACACTCGTTTTTGGCCATGTGAGTGCGAAGCTTTATTATAGACATCGTCGCTGAAGCCGTCCCAGACGATGTCGGACCATATGATGGTAGTGGACTACCACCCAGAGTCAGGGTGGACAGATCCAGTCATCCAGCCCTACGGCCCTCTCGCCATCGACCCCATCAGCTCGTGTCTGCAATACTCGACGAACTTGTTTGAGGGCATGAAGGTGCGCTTTCATGTCGTAAGGGTTGATTTGTGCTCATCCTACGCGTAACAGGCATACCTTGGACCGGACGGCGAGATTAGGCTGTTCCGTCCCCAGCTAAACATGGCACGCATGGATCGTTCACGGGATCGGGTCGCTCTCCCACCATTCGACACAAAAGAGCTCCTTAAACTGATCCAGAAGCTGGTCGCGCTTGAAGCCCGTTGGATTCCTCAGGTCCCAGGGTACAGCCTGTATATCCGGCCAACCCTCATTGGCACGCGAGCGTGTAAGCGCCGATGTTCTGTGAGAACGCTAGCGAGACCCATGACTGACTAGCCCCATTCAATAGTCCTGGGAGTTGCTGCTTCCGACAGCGCAAAACTGTACGTCGTTTGCTGCCCGACCGGACCCTACTTCCGCACGGGTGCAAGAATGCTCTCCTTGAAAGCTGTCGGCGAGCACGTCCGGTCTTGGCCCGGAGGAACCGGTGGATACAAGCTGAGCGGGAACTACTCGCCAACATTCATGCCTGCAAAACAGGCAACACATGAGGGTTACGATCAGGTCCTCTGGCTGATCAAGGACAAAATCACTGAGGCCGGCGCGATGAACTTCTTCATCGCAGTGAAACGCGACGACGGAGGTGCGTCAGTGATCATTCCTCGCTTTTCCTGCCGTGTTCATGCCAGGTTCCGCGACAGACATCGATGTGATCACGCCGCCACTCGACGGCACCATTCTTCCGGGGGTCACGCGGGACTCGGTGCTGCATCTCGTGGCGGCGCACGGCGCCCAGGGCGACGTGCTCCGCCTGCCCGGAATAAAGCTTCACGCACAGGAACGGGTTATCACGATGGCCGAGGTCGCACAGTGGGCACAGGCGGGCAAGCTCGTGGAGGCCTTCAGCGTGGGCACGGCCGTCGTGGTCGCAGGCATTGGCCGCATCGGCTCGGAGGGCAGGGAGGACATCTACATGCCCAAGCAGGATGGCCCCATGGGACCGATCGCGCATGCGATTTACGACAAAATTGTTGCGATCCAAGAGGGCCGCGAGATTTTTGAGGATTGGTCCGTCGTGTGCCAGTGAATACCGCGGGACGGGTTCGCTGTGAGACCGCAGGTGCGGTCGGAGCGAGCAAGCTGTGCTTATCTGCATCTATCTAGCTTCTTGCAAAAAGGATACCATAGGGTATGTGTACATTGTATCTTGCGTGGATCATACACAATCGATTGCCGTCAATATTCTGGTGCTAGCATGCGGTCGAGGATATTTCCGTTGCAACACCTAACCCGTATTCGTGTTCTCAGACCGAACCTACCAATAATCAGGGGATTCGTCAAGGATGAAAGCGAACTTCGACGTGGAGGTACCGCACGATCGCATTGCTGAGGTATATGGAGTGCTACGACTTGCCGATCATATTTGTCCAGTCGAACTTCTCGTAAAGGGCCTTGAACTTCGCCACGCGCGCCTTATTGTGATGCGAGTCTATCCTGCGCGGATGCCTCCAGACTCGCGGCTCAATCTCCAGCACATTTCCGATGATTTCGCCTGCGAAGTATCTATAAAAGAACTTTGTCAGAATACATCGATGTGCGCCAAAGGACGCGACGCACCGAGGGAAGTCACCCCCGCCCTTTTCGCCCTCGTCGATCGCGCCGTCTTCCTCGCCGGCGCCGGCTGCATCGTCCATCCCCTCAATAACGTGCCCGTACCCCTTTTCGCCCTTGTAGTCAAATTGGACCATGAAGTACGGAAGGTTGGGCACCATAGCCCGCCGGAAGCCACCTGGTCGCGCTGAGAAGTCGATCAGCTTCTTGTGTTGGGACCATTCCGCCTCGGACATCAGGATGGATTCCTAGGAAAGCGAAGACCGTCAGGGAAAGCGTAACACGTAAAAAAAGATCACAGCTAGCCGTGTACGAACCTTGAAATACCCCGGAATGTCATCAAAGTTGGCCCAAGGTAATGGCACACACTCGATGAAGGTATGTCTCTGCTTTTTCAGTGATAGCACAGTCTCATAAAACACAACGCCCTTGTCTTCTTCTGCAAACATGCGCATGAGGCTTTTCATGAAGTTCTAGTGCAAATGTCAGAGGCTACTCTGAAGCGTGGTGACACTACATACCCTGACTTCGTCCCATACATCATCATCGCCCTCGAGCATAGCGAGGTGGTGCTGTATGGGAACGATGAGACAATGTCCCTCGACCAACGGCTCATTCTGCGTGCATGCGAGGTAAACACGCGTGCCCATCGCAATGACAGGCGCTTTCGGTGGGGAGTCGTCCTCGCCGAAACAGAACTGGCATGAAGCGAGCACCTTCTGGGTGCGTTTGTAGTCTGCGCAAAAGGATAAGACGGTCAGTGGTGCAGGAGTCCGAAAGGGTCACCGTACCATGGATGGCGAACTGCCGCTTCATCGCGTCGGAGCGCATCTTCTGCCGAGCCAGACGTTCGGCGTTGTCGTCCATATAGTCAAGGTCTGGGTTGAAAGTGCCGTCGGTAGCGATCGCCCGCGCGAACTGCGCGTCGAGGTTCTTCTGATCCGCGGCACCCCCGCCAAAGCGCTCCTGGCGCAACATTTCGCCGAGTGTGAGCTCGTCGTCGTCTGCGTTCACGCGCACAAGATCGCCGGTCTTCGGGTCGCGTGTTTCCACCTAAGGGTTGGTCTGATGTGAACGAACGTGAGGATAGTATGGACTCGTACCTGTTCCTTCTTCCTGCGATTGCCGGGAGCCAATGGTGCGTCCCCTCTGCCCTGCCCAACGTCGTACAGTCGACCTTGAGCATCGAGGGTAGGCAGGACCTCAACGGGCGCGCCGTCATCATCACTCTCGCCTCCGCCATTCGCTCGTCGCGCCTCCTCATCGTACTCCTTTTCTAACGCCTCCGCGTTCGGGGCGTTCATCAGCTTAGCGCGGAGCACTTTGGCCTGTAGCTTATTGAGGGATGACGGAGACAGTGCTCGCCTCTTGTTCACTAGGTGCCGTGCAGGCGCCATGACAGAAGGTACTGGTGTATGTACCTGCGCGAGAGGACTTGCGGTGCCGCCCTGGTCGGCCAAACGGATCGCGGAAGGACGACCCCTCAGACCTTCAGCCGGCGAAGGTGTAGATGGCGCACTCCCACCGACATCAGGACGGCGAAACGACGAGCCACGGCTCGAACCGCGGCTGTTTTCGAGGTCGTTGAACATGAACCCCTTCATAGGTTCGGCCTCGTGGCCTTTGCCCTTGCCCGTTGACGGTCTGCTTGCACGACGCCCGTCGCGCTCGTCCAATATCCGCCGTTCCTCCTTCGCCTCTTCAAATGCATCAAGCGACCCGAAACGGTCTATCGCTACCTCTTCGACCGACTTTCCCTCTTCCTCAGCGGTCTCATATACGCGTCGAAGCTTCATCATCCGCCATTGAGAGCCAGGTCCTCCAGGGGTAATTGCTTTGGGCGCAGGTGTAGCATAGTCGTCGAGAGATTTGCCTTCTCTGAGACCCACGTTTAGCTCCCTATGACTGATCTTCGGCTGTACTGATGTCAGTCACGCGTACTTTGATCAATACCAACGACATACCTCTTCTAACTTCGGCGGAGGCTTCTTCTTGTGTTCCTTGCCAAGTGAGGAGAAGAAATCCACACCGCCTGCAGCTGTCCGTGGGTTTCCCGACGGCTCGCCATAATCCTCCGTGAGAGACTCGTCCAAGCGGTCCTCCAGCTCTGCCGCACGAGAACGGGAGGCAGGCACAGGCGGCGTGGGTGTCATGGATGGGTCGAGCATCCAGTCATCGCGTTTGAGGGCCGTCTCGGTCGTGACGGCGGGAGGTAATGGAGGATCGGTAGGGAGAGTTGTAGCTCTGGAAGTGATTCCCAGACTTTCAGCGGAGGGGATGTCTGTCGCGATAGGCTGCCACAACCGAGTTGGACGCGAGACTCTACGCGAGATACGAGGCACTCACCCGTTCGCCTTCCATGTCGATGTTCTTCTCCTCCCACATGTCCTCGTCGTTGACATCGTCGTCCACTATGCGCGTCGATTTGTGGTGCTTGTGTTTGGACGAGCTATCCTTGTCGGACCTGTGGCGTTTCTTCTTGTGTTCGCGGTCTCCCTTTTCTCGAGATCGCTTGTGCTTTGACGTGTGGCTGCTGGTGTCGACGTCCATGCTGGTGGCGGTCGAGGTCGCAGCCGGACATTGACGCTCTCGTACGACGAACTGCGCACGTGTTTGTGGCCGAAGTGCGACGCCAGGTCACTTTCGGCGGGTGTTCGACTTTCCCTCGTGCGGCAACCTGGTCTCGGTCTCTCCCCACGACCTTCAAGCTGGTCAAGCCTCCCTCTCATCTGTAACGGTCGAACTTGGACGATCATCTACTGCATTTCTTGCTCATATGTGTAAATGCTAGGACTCAAAGCCAAGCTTGTGAACGGAAAGTACCACCTCACAGGTGGTTCTTGGTCCAACGGCGGGAATGCCTCCTCCAAGATCATACGACGCTGCATTCGAGGCGGGGGCGCGCTTTTACGCCATGCAAACCGTCGACTGTACTCTTCGAAAGGGGGCGCACCGCCAGATCCCTTCGGTGGGCAGAATGTCCCGCTCCATGGTGCGTGCGCCTCGTGTGACCCTTTTCAAGCGTGTCTTCATGACCTTCACGGCACAGAACGACTCGCCAACGCCTGGAAACAGACACCCACAAAGTGGTACCCTCTACCCGTCGCTGTAGGAGCGCTTCTCCTCATCGTCATTCAATACCGCAGAAAGTACGGCGAAAGAGAAGTGCACGTCGATGAGGAGGGTCGTGAAATCCTCAAGTTGAAGGGACCTTGGCATGTATGTTCTGCTCTTCACGCGTATGTCGCTCTTGCCTCACCGTCATGACTGTCCAGGTCCATGTCATCGGCGCCCTTCCTTTACGAAATCTATCTCGTGTGTGGGGGTACGTCAATTCCCTGGAACTTCCGGTATGGGCGCGCCCTCCAGGCTTCCGCTTCTACGCTTGGGCATTCGGCTGCAACCTTGACGAGATCGAGAAAGACCTCAAGGACTACACGAGCCTCGGAGACTTCTTCTACCGAAGGCTTAAGGACGGTGTTCGCCCAGTGGCCGACGTTATACTGGTAGCAGTTTAATGACGTCCTCCTCTTACAACTCGTTATTGAGTTGTATTTTTCTCTCAGGTTAGTCCCGCGGATGGTAAAGTCTTGCATTGCGGTACCATCACCGGCGGTCGCGTCGAACAAATCAAAGGAAGCACATATTCCCTAGACGCTCTACTTGGAATGGAGACGCGGAACGTGACACGGACACAAATCGAATTTCCCTCTCGCGATATGGCAGAGGTCAACGACAAGGCTTTTGCAGACATCAACGGCATCGAGTACAGTCTTCAAGATCTCCTTGGAACATCAGGAACCAACACCCCAGCATCTTCTGGCACAAGCACCCCGCAGCACGAGCCAGAAAAGCCCCCATCACCGACGGATCAGAAATCTGGCGCGAAGAAATTCGGAGAGCGGACAGATGCGTCGGTCTCGCAAGAGGGATCCATGTCCGAGGTGGTCGCTCACGATGCATCTGTCGCGGCACAACTCGGCGTCCGTCCTACCTTGGGGCGGAGGGGCAGTTCGTCATTCGCGCGTGTGAAGCCCGGCCACTCGCTGTACTTCTGTGTCATCTATCTTGCTCCAGGCGACTATCATCGATTCCATAGCCCCACAGCCTGGGTGGTCGAAAAACGAAGGCATTTCGTCGGTGCGTTTTTCACTTTACATCCGAAGTCCAGAGCGTGACACGCGTTGCAGGTGACCTATTTTCTGTGTCCCCGTGGATGGCGAAACGGCTAGAAAACCTGTTCGTCTTGAACGAGCGAGTCGCGTTGCTCGGCCGATGGACACATGGCTTCTTCGGTATGGTTCCGGTTGGCGCGACCAATGTGGGCAGTATCAAGATCAACTTTGACAAGGTAGGACCTATCAAGTCTTCACATTTCGTGCAATCAATTCATACGTGCTTGAAGGATCTGCGGACTAATGTTGGCTCACGACGCGGTCATCCTTTGGGCACTTACACTGAGGCGGTCTACACCGCTGCCTCCCCGGTGCTCGACGGACAGCCTCTCCTCAAGGCTCAAGAGATGGGCGGCTTCTGCCTCGGCAGTACTGTCGTGCTCGTCTTCGAGGCGCCCAAGGATTTCCAATTCGCCGTGAACGCGGGCCAGAAGGTAAAAGTTGGGCAGGCTCTTGGAGACGTTGCAGCTGCTTTGGCAGAAAGTCCGGAGAGCAGGAAGGATCGATGAATAGCGTGCAACTATTATCACCACCTCTCAACACCAGCTATACTGCGGGTTGCCGTACACATTAATGAACCACACGGACATCATCATTCTGCATCATCGAGGTACCCCTTCATTCTCCCCATACTACCGGTACTAGTTCACCCTCATCT